>CABFVX010004147.1:9622-36976 GCA_902151425.1 Timema shepardi | reverse complement strand
CCTTATCACAGTGTTTTACTACCCGTTCGGATTATACGGTTATGTATCAATTACTCTAATGGTTTTAGGGAGGTTATATTATCAGGAATTGTACCTGCGTTTGCGTGGAGATAGAGTGAAAAAAATAGTTTGCTAAACCAAGCCAGATATTAAAATCCCTATCCATCTTGATGTTGTTAAGTCTTTGCGCTCACTGAAACGAGTAGTTATAAAGATATCCGCTCTCGTGTTGGACTAGGCTGCCGATGACGGGGAGAGCGAGGTTCAAATCTCGGTCGGATGTACCAAATGAGGGTACATTTCCTCAAAACTATAGCTTCCTCATCCCGAACGCAATTATCGTAAATAAATAAATGGTGCAATGCGCCGCACAGACAGATTCTCAGAGATCTGCATACAAACTATATATTCGCTTATCTATAGTTCAGAAACAATTGGTTTTGTGAAAATATATTTCAAACAAAATATTATCACCGTGTCTTACTACCCGTTCGGGTTATACGCTTTAAGTACTGATTAGGAATTGGGAAGGTTGAATTAGAGGAAGTGAACCCGCATTTGCGTGGAGGGAGAGTGGAAAACCATTTAGGAAAAACCACCCCCAGTTCACCCGACCCGAGATTCGAACCTTGATCTCCCCGTCCTTGGCAGTCGAGCTTCAACACGACAAGCGCGTTAGCCGACTACGCTACCGAGGCGGGTGTTCGACACTTATCATTTATCAACGAAACTGTTAGAAGCTTAGTGTTAAAAATATTATTTAAATAATGATGTATCCGCATCACAATAAATTAGAGGGGTTTAAAAGATTTTAAATCAAAAATAAATGAAAAACCTATTTAGAAAATATTATTGGAAGGGTAATAACCCTGTTGCAGGTCTATAAAATATTTGATTCATTATTTTAAACTCATAATTTATCATATAATCATTTTCCTTTTACACATTTTCCTTGATCATAAGTTAAAAAATTTTAATATCCGACGTATTTATTGTTACGCAAGTTGTTTACGTTTTATAAAAATTATTGTGCGCATCAATTGAAAACATGTGACGTCATAACGAATAGTAAACATAAAGGCCACGGACGGTTATTGGCTATCCAGAGAGGCTCGTCGTAGAGGCGTGTTCCCATTGGATGGCCTCTTGTTTATCTGTAGTCACGCCACTTTTTATTTACCAAGGTCTAGTAATATTAGCTTGAGCACTCCCACGGTCATACTTCTATAACTATTATCTTTGATTCACATTTTATTGTTTTTAAAGCAATTTAGGTTTTATTTGAATTGTTTAATAACTGTTTATTATAAGTATAATATTCACATATTGGATAACACGTGTTAAAACGAAGATAAAATAATAATGATTTTGCGAGAATAAAGTAAACAAAGAACGCGCGATGGTTATTTTGAGGTGTATCTCAAGGTCCCGAAAGAAACGGCGAACTTGTTTCGAATAGATGACGTTATTTGAAGAGGGTTTATATAGTTCTAACCGTGCGACGTGTCCCGTAAGTATTATAAGTGCATTGCTTCGGTAGGAGTTGCGAGTTTGTTTTGAAGTGAAACTTGAAACACGTTTTTGTGTTTATACGCATTGTTGAAAATTATTTATCTTAATAGTGGTTTTATTTGAAGAATAAATGTTTAGCAAACAGTTGCACAGGTGTAGAGGTTGCGTTTGCGTTCATACCAGGTTTGTTTATTTATCATTCAATTTAAATACCTAGCTTATCTGTATGGATAGCAATCCTTCCATTCATAGTTTTGACGTGTTTAGAAGGCATTTTTAATTACTGATTTTTGTGCTATCATTATTTTTGTAGCTTCGATTGATTTTGTCTCGTTAAAGAAAACATGATAAAAAGGTTTTTAATAAAAATTTAGAAAATAGGAGTGCGTCATGAATGTTATTCATATTGTATAACTAACCAATTGCTTGCCATTTAAAAAAACAAGTTTCTTATTCATCAACCAAGTCTTTATAAATAAAGCAAAATATCTTGAACAAGAGAAATTATAGAAATAATAATGAATTATTATCAAAGATAATATTTGTTGAATCATTCTTTGTGCCATTCTCAGTAGCTGCGTAGGTTTGGTCGCGAGTTGTTCGACTTTGAAACTTGAGTTTAGTCGAACGGTAGTAGGATCGACTATTTTCGATATATCGAATAGTTTTTTTATTTTATTTCTCTCAGAAAAAAAATGAGATAATGTCCGTAAATAATAATAAATATAGTTCAAAGTCGAAAGCTGGTCGAAACTATCTCAAAACGAAGTTTCTAGAACCATAACAGTAATAGAAAGGAGTTGTTGTGTATAGACTTTCACTACAAGTGTTTACATTGGGGTAAATTTGAGGTTAATATAATAATAAATACATTTAAGATGTGTAATCATTTCGTCATTGACGTTTGTTTTAAATTAAGCGATTATAATTGAAGCAGCCTGTAAGTTAGGATTCTTGTTAAGAAGGACTTTATTTTTTATAGAGTAGAAACATATATTGTTGATTGAAAACGTATTATTAATGTTATTTTATAAGAATTGATAATCTCTTATCAAAAGTGACATGACTATTAACTATAATTATAGTTGTCAGATAAGGTTCTACATAATGAAGCTTGGCCACGACACTCGAACCTTTTAAGACATTTTAAACTTAGATTACGGATTAAATGATATTAAATGATACTCGTTGTGTGTTGAAAGCCTTTCTAATAATTCTTACTATTAAGTATATTTAGGTGGTGACCTGGTGGTCTAGGGGTAAGGTGTCAGACTTCTGTGCTGGGGGTCCGGGGTTCAATCCTCGGTCCCGGCACAGATTTATCTGATTACCAAACCCTTCCTTCACCTCTGACAAGACATCTTGTGAATGTGGGGAATGCCAGGCCTCCACCNCCGGGGTTCAATCCTCGGTCCCGGCACAGATTTATCTGATTACCAAACCCTTCCTTCACCTCTGACAAGACATCTTGTGAATGTGGGGAATGCCAGGCTCTCCACCGTGGTTCGGATTCCACGTTAAACTGTAGGTCCTCCATTTCATCTCACAATCACCCTACCATTACACATTAATGTAGGTGCGTATAACCCGGACGGGTAGTAAGACGTGGTGCTAATAGTAATAATAACTTGTTTCCGTGTCCCAGGAAGGTGAGCACGGAGAGTGCAGACCCGGCGAAACATGTCCGGCCGCCGTACGGTCTGAAGATGTCCGCGATCTCCCGGCTCAGGAACATGTCCGTCGGTCAGTGGAAGCTGTTGCAACAGCTCCGGGAGTACCTCGCCAAGACGGCCAACGAGAGGAACGGGGTGCTCTCCGCCGCCAACCGGGAGTGGCTCAGTCTCATACAGAAACTACCGGCGGTTTACTGGCAGGAGACGGACAAAACCGCGCCACCGAGGACAGAGGCTCAGCCGGGTCTCGAACCGAAACGACCGGCCCCTCGTATCAGCG
This sequence comes from Timema shepardi, assembly GCA_902151425.1. Classification (NCBI taxonomy): domain Eukaryota; kingdom Metazoa; phylum Arthropoda; class Insecta; order Phasmatodea; family Timematidae; genus Timema; species Timema shepardi. Next base: position 33,511 of record CABFVX010004147.1, on the reverse strand, counting down.
ACGACGTCACAATTGAAGGAGAGCAGGATTATACTCTACCGAAGGTTTTGAACGGTTTTAAATCCAAGGTACATACGAAACCGGATGACGATAAAACGGCCAAAGCGCCGGTTCCGAGGTGGAAGTCGAAGAAAGTGGTCGTGTCAAAGGTAGGGGGTCTGCGATCTTAAAGTTCTCTGATTTGAGTCGATCTTTGGAGACTTTTCTAAAAGCTGCCGTGTATAGTCTGAGTTGAATAAATATATATTCAGTAAAATTAATTATTTGTTTAAACAATATGTTGGTAGGGTATTAAATAAAATCAATAATACTCGCATATTTAAAACAAAATAAAATATAATTTAAATTACATAAAGCTTAGAGTCAACAAAATCCTTACAATCGAAACATCATCTATATTTTTTTTAATCTAAAAACAACTTTGTTTTTGATTATGGAGAAAGCTGACGCTTGTACAATTAATTCTCTGTGATTAGCGGAGCTAGGATTATCAAAATTAGGATATAGTCTAGGTATCAAATATCAAATTAGTAAATTTGAAAAAAAATGACACCTGGCGGCACAGGAATCGAACCTCGGACCCTGCTAAGCCAGATGATCTGGGTTCGATCCTTATGTCCACGTGTAAAGTTTTCAAAATTACGATTGTTTTAAACTAGCCATAAAAAAAATAATTTAGTTTTAATTGATCAGATTGATTTTTAAATATACTTGTGAATGTAGATTAAAATTTAATTATGATTCAATTTAAGAGCATTCATAAAAATAAATTTTGATGCGTAGATTAACCAATTTTTTTGTTTATATGGTTTTGAACTCGCTTGTGTGTGATGTTGCCCGCCTGGGGTGTGTACCTCGCTATGTCCTAGTTGCACAATGTTCTGTCGAAAGGAAAGCATCAACGCCCGCACCAGACATGTGATACAGTCGGTGAGTAGCGCCCAATCACCAGAGGCGACGCTCAAACGTCTCGAGGAGCTGTCCACGCATCTCACACTCTACCCGGAGTCTAAAATACTCGCCGTCAAGGTGAGTCACACAACCAGGGATGTGGTATTAATATCGCACTTGTATCAAAATAAAAATATTGATAATAATAATAATAATTATTATTATTAGCACCGCGTCTTACTACCCGTTCGGGTTATACGCACTTACACTAATGTGTAATGGTAGGGTGATTGTCAGTTTAACGTGGGATCCGAACCACGGTGGAGGCCTGGCATTCCCACATTCACAAGATGTCTTGTCAGAGGTGAAGGAAGGGTTTGCCGGGACCGAGGATTGAACCCCTGCCGCCAGCGTAGAAGTCTTGACACCTTACCCCTAGACCGCCAGGTCACCGTATTGAGAATTCAAAGGATTCGATGTTTTCATAAACCACCGCCCGCGTCAAGTGGTGGAAAGTTAAAGCTGATGTTTTAAGTGGAACTTAATGACGACTTAATACTCAATAATGTATCTGAAATAATCTCGGGATTGAATTTACTAACAATAAAGATATAATTAGTTCACATCACCAGGAAACTAGGTGTTCCGACGTCTTGTTTGTGTCCTCAGGAGGGAACTGTAAGGATGCTACTCAACCTCCGTCGAGGGACCAAGGACCCGACGACTCTAGGGGTGATACGGGAAGTGTGCACCGTCCTGGGTCACATGGACCCCCTCCCCGGGCGGGGGATCAGGATACTGTCCATCGACGGCGGAGGAATAAGGTACTAGATACGCGGAGGTCAAAAGGTTCGGGTCTTGTATCAATCAGAACGAATTGCTCCAAACGGTTTTGTGCCGGCTAAATATGTTTTACCAAAAGTGGAGTGGATGGTCAGCGTTTGACCAATATCATCATCGTCATCAACTGTTTCCGGCCTGTGGCCAGGTCTGTTTAGTAAAATGCCTCCATCACTCCGGCCTTTTACTTTATTCAGGGTGTCTACCATCCGGGAAAATCAGGGAGAACGGGAATTAGCCGGGAATTTGGTAAATCGCAATAAAACTCCGGGAAAATGATATTTTTACTCAAAATATGAAATACAATAATCAGTAAACTATGTCATTTTGTTAGTTTGTAGCTGTGTAATATATTTTTTTAATTCCTAGTAAACAATTTTAATTCCAATTTTAAAACTTATTATTATTATTTAAAAAAATTAATAGAAAAACGAGGTAGGAAGGGGGGAAGGGGGGCGAGTTAAAAGAATGTGATGGGATATACTTTTTTAGTCGGGAATTTTAGGAAATGATCAGGGGAAATCAGGGGAAAATGTCGGGAATTTCATTGGTCAAGTTTAGTGTTTATTCTCTCTAGTTTCGGTTTGTTTCGGCCAGTAGCTCACTAAGCCTGTCGTGGTCTGCACCAGGGTAGCAGGGCTGCCACTTGTAGGTCCTCAGGTAGACCTTGTCTTGGTGGTCACTTTCCCTAACCGAGGCTACGTTAGCTGACCTTGTTGACCAGTCTATCAACCCTCTCACTCCATGACCTTGAACCAGTAAATCACAGACTGAAACCTTCATTAAACGTTTACGCTCTAATTATGAACATTCATTACTGACAGTTAAATCTTACAAGAATAAAACTAAACGAAAAATATCACCTTTGAAATGACGTTGCCACGCTGTCTGCGGTTTCCAGGGGTGTGATTGCTATCGAGCTGATGAAAAAACTCGAGAAGCTGACAGGGAAGAAGGTGCACGAGATGTTCGACTACGTGTGCGGGGTCAGCACAGGCGCCATCTTGCTCTCGCGCCTCGGTGAGAAACATAGTTTTAGTCAATATCGTTAAATTAGGTATCCCTTTAGTTATTATTAGGTGTTCTTTCTTGCGACAGGTCCATTCACTCTATCAGTGAACTTAGTTCTCAATACGCCATGTCCTCTGCCTCCTCCTTCCTAAGCTCCTCCTTCCCTCAACCTTTCCTTCTATGACGTCATACAGAAGACAGCTCCTCCTGAGGATGTGTCTGATCCAGTTTGCTTTGTACTGAAGAATCGCAATCAAAATGGTTCTCTTCTCACCCACTCTTCTTAGGACTTGTTCATTTGTCATTTGCTATGTCTAGCGCCTGGGACCTCCTGAGACTAGTGTAGTGTGGACCTTGTCTAGCTCCTGGGACCTCCTGACTAGTGTAGTGTGGACCTGGGACCTCCTGACTCTAGTGTAGTGTAGACCTTGTCTAGCGCCTGGGACCTCCTGAGACTAGTGTAGTGTAGACCTTGTCTAGCGCCTGGTACCTCCTGATACTAGTGTAGTGTGTACCTTGTCTAGCACCTGGGACCCCCTGACTCTAGTGTAGTGTATATGGTAGCCAGGGCCCCACACTAACAGACTGTCCTCTCCCGCAGTCCCCCAGAAGTGCGGCCTGGACAACGTGTCGGTGCTGTACAAGGAACTGAGCGCCAAGATCTTCACCCAGAGCACCTTCTGGGGGACCAGCAACCTCGTATGGAGCCACTCGTACTACGACACGGATATGTGGGAGCACCTTCTCAAGACGTACATCGGGGAGGGCAGAATGATAGCCACTGCGAGGGACCCCGAATGTCCTAAGGTCAGGCCTTGGGTGTGTCGCTGAACTCATTTTTAAGGAAACCCTCTTTTTGCTTTTTGAGTTATTAAAGATGTTTACTATATATTCGCATCCAAGTGTCCTCTCATTAGAGACATGCAAAGGGTGAGGTAATTTTTAGAGGAAAGTGGTGTTATATTCTCAAAAACAATGATTTTATAAGCTGAAAGCGATGTTATTATTTACATAAATACGAGTCGGATTAGTATTCGTTAAAAACAACTTGGATAAAACTGTCTATATTTTTCGTTCATCTTGTGTATTTAACTATTTATTTACATATTCTTAAAGAAATCAAATATAAATACGCACAAAACATTTCACGCTTAGTAATATCAACCTCGACATATCAATATCAATACCTTCGAGTCTTAAAAATAGCAATATAGAGATAATTGATTATTAACTTAGACTTAGACCAAACAATAACAACACCGGAACATGTCATAGAAGACTAAACTACTACCAAATAAGGAGAAGGGAATAAGAATCAAGAGGATATAATTTCACCAAACATGGCCGCCTGTAGTATAAGTTTTAATTTATTCAATCCTTTAACGTTATTTCTGAAAACCTTCTTATAAATATGATACAATTACCTCATAAAGCGAAAAGAGGTTTTCCTTACAGACTAATATGAGTGCATAATGTCACCGTATGGCCTTATTTTGTACGCATTCTGACGAGATTGTGCGCGTGTGTGCTCCCTCAGATGGCGCTGGTGTCTGCGGTGGTGAACCAGGCGCGCGTGTCGCCGTATGTGTTCCGTAACTACTCGCTACCTTGCAGAGTCCAGTCTCAGTTCATGGGCAGCAGCAAGTACAGACTGTGGGAGGCCGTCCGAGCGTCGGCGGCCGCGCCCTCGTACTTCCAGGAGTTCAAGCTCGGCGAGCTGCTTCACCAGGTAGCCTAACACTCTGTTAACCAGGGGCAAAACTTGAACAGTACAGTCTCCGTGAAGGTACTATAAATTACATTTTATTAGAGTTTAAAAATAAATATTTGGATAGTAATTTATTCCAAACCTAACTTCACGATATTTATTAAATCCAACCCGCCTTGGTGGCGTAGTCGGCTAACACGCTAGTAGTGTTGAGCTCGACTGCTGAGAACGGGGAGATCGAGGTTCAAATCTTGCCCGGGTGAACTGGGGGGGGATTTCCTAAATGGTTTTCCACTCTCCATCCACGCAAATGCGGGTTCACTTCCTCTAGTTCAACCTTCCTAATTCATTAGCGTAATTAGTACTTAAAGCGTATAACCCGAACGGGTAGTAAGACGCGGTGCGAGTAATAATATACCATCATGAAATTTAAATTTAGGTAATAAATATAATTTACATAATTTAATTATTTTAAACTTTTTTTTTTATGTGAGCACTAATTTGAAATGGAAATAACAGTATACATTTTTTTTAAAAACAACAACATAAATTCGTGTTTTAAATTTAAATAACATTTTTGACGAGGCTTCTTAGTTGTCGAATACGGAATTTTACTTTAGAATCAAAGTCTTAAGTTGGAGTTTTCGAAGCATCGCACGCACTTACCTACTTGCGTCTGTCGGGGTTCTATTCACGCCGCCCTTGATCCCCCCTCAGGACGGAGGTATCCTGGTGAACAACCCCTGCGCGGTGGCCATACACGAGGCCCGGCAGCTCTGGCCCGGGACTCCCATCCAGTGCGTGGTCTCCTTCGGCACCGGCCGGTTCGACCCGCTCCCCAACACCACCCAGGAGGTCATCGTCAACGTGTCGTCGTGGAAAACAAAGTTCCTCAAGATCCTCGACAGCGCAACTGACACCGAAGGTACCGTGAGACGGGTGTCGCGCCACCGGCGTGCACGTTCCCGCTCGTCTCAAACTGTCGAAAGATATTTATTAAATATTTGATAAGATAGAACTAGAATTGGGTCAGACTGTTAACATTCTTATAATACATTCAGTGAAGTGATAAATTAATGTTCTAGGGTCTGGCTGTCGAGTTCATCCTATAACTATATTTGCTTCTGAACCACTGAGAAACAGTAATAGAACTCATTTCCAAACTCAAACCAAAGTGTTCTTTTAAAATTGTATTATAATCTTCGCCTCTGACAAGACATCTTGTGAATGTGGGGAATGCCAGGCCTCCACCGTGGTTCGGATTCCACGTTAAACTGTAGGTCCTCCATTTCATCTCACAATCACCCTACCATTACACATTAGCGTAAGTGCGTATAACCCGAACGGGTAGTAAGACGCGGTAATGATAATAATAATATAATCTCTGAATATGTAGAATAAGTCCTCCAATAGTCTCGTCTATTACAACGTTGTTAATAGTCTCGTCTATTACAACGCTGTTAAGTCTCGTCTATTACAACGCTGTTAATAGTCTCGTCTATTACAACGCTGTTAATAGTCTCGTTCTATTACAACGCTGTTAATAGTCTCGTCTATTTCAACGCTGTTAATAGTCTCGTCTATTACAACGCTGTTAATAGTCTCGTCTATTACAACGTTGTTAACAGTCCCCCAATCACCCGATCCCTGGCCTCGCCGTGCAACGAGCCGTGCAGGTCGGGAGGAAGGATGGGTAGTAAGACCGCCCTGGTGTGAAGCAATGTACTAACTCTCTCTCGCCCTGCCCCTGTGTTGACGCAGCCGTGCAGGTCACGAGGGAGGATGGGTAGTAAGACCGCCTTGGTGTGAAGCAATGTACTAACTCTCTCTCCCTGCCCCTGTGTTGACGCAGCCGTGCAGGTCGCGAGGGAGGATGGGTAGTAAGACCGCCCTGGTATGAAGCAATGTACTAACTCTCTCTCTATGCCCCTGTATCGACGCAGCCGTGCAGGTCACGAGGGAGGATGGGTAGTAAGACCGCCCTGGTGTGAAGCAATGTACTAACTCTCTCTCCCCCTGCCCCTGTGTTGACGCAGCCGTGCACACGATGCTGAGTGACCTCCTCCCCCACAACGTGTACTACCGGTTCAACCCGTACCTCGCCGAGATGGTGTCCATGGTGGAGATACGGCCCGACAAGGTGGCGCAGCTGGAGCAGGAGGCCGCCATGTACTACCGGCGCAACGAGGACTTGTTCAAGGAGGCCGCCAAGGCTCTGACCCAACCCCCCACGCTGGCGCAACAGTGTCGGAACTGGGTCGCCGACAAGCGCGGGTACTTCAAGTAGAACAACGACACCGGCGGTCGTCGGAATCTGGAAATATTCTCTCTACAGATGTCACGGTTTATTGCTGTTTTTATATTGGAAATTTTGAAATTTTTGACCTTGATTTTTAATATTTTCCTTGCATCCCTTTACAGGCCAAAATTAACTAAGGTATATTCAAAGAAATATTTTTTTTTAGAAATTCATTTTAAAATCTGTTTATAGCTTCCAAAAAAAAATTTGTTAAAATAATTTAAAAATCTTTTTAATATGTCGCCATCGAGTTAAAATCAAACCTAAAATAAAACATGGTCATCTTTCTACACCGGGCTGGAAAGGGTTTATGGGGTTTATTTATACACCGACCTCTATTGGGGTTGGAAGGAAATATAAAAGGTCAAGCTAGTTTAAAAATAAATATATAAACGCGACGTTTGATTGGTGTAGTGTCACTGGAATTTAAAGATAATCCTGAGTAGGTACATACACAATTTGCCGTTACTAAAGTGAAACAACAAAACAAATCGATAATTATCATAAACGAGAACACAGCTAATTTGTGATTATTACCGTTTCGACTGAATGACAGATTTTTCATTTGGAGTCGAGAGCTGAAAATCGAGTGATTGAAAAATGTGATAATAAGATACCAGTGTAATAAAGTTTTACGACACCTTGTTCGCAAACTTGCCAACCCATCGGTGACAGGTCTGACAACTTTACTTATCTCGAAACCATTTGTAAGAAAGACAGTTCGGAAGGGTAAAATATTTAAACCGGAACGTTTCTGGGTTTTGTTTTTTTTCGAATTGAAAGGAGGATATAAGGGACGGCGAGATCGTCAGTTTCCGGAGAGTTCTAATCCTCAAGTTCATAACGAAACACGTTACAATAATTTTAAGAAACGTGAAAATGTTTTTTAAAAAAATTCTCTTTTTGATTATTGTATTTTTTTGGTTTGTATATTTCTTAGGGCAGTAATTTGCTTTTCCGTTTTTTTAACTTTCGAGACAAGATTAAAATATTTTAGAATCTCGCACATTCTTACAGAAAATCAAGTTCTAGACTACCATCTTGTTCTTCTCCGTCGTACAGGACAACGTCGAGGGTTTGCGCGTTAATTCTCCGAGTAAAAAAATGTTAGATGATTCTTTAGTTAATTATTTCCAGATTTTTACTAATTAGAGGATATTTGAATCTGAATCAAATGTTGAGTTTGTTTATAAAATAAATAACTTTGATTGTATATTTTCTATTATAGTCGTATAATCAAATATATTTAAGTTAGTCAAATAAATCCAAAGATATTGTACATTTCTGTTGTTACCGTGAAGATCACATGTTATATAATTTTTAGGTGCAGAGTTTTAATTCTTTTAACAATACTTAGAATAATATTATGTGATATACAAGTTAGTTGATATTAAGGCGAGAGAACACTAGATAAAACCAGTGTTTTTAAGGTGTTTTTATAGAAAAACATTTATTTGTTCAAAATAAATCCAGTAGAAACACAAGAATTTAATTTTCTTAATGTGGCGATCAACAGTTGTTGAATATCTTGTCGAGGGTGTCCTGGAATTTAATGACATCTTTTTCTCTTCATTTAAAGTTTGTCGTCTATAACGCCATTATGCTAGTGACAGATATTCAACAACTGTTGATATCACCGTGTTAAGAAAATTATAAACTTTTCGTTTCTACTGAAGCAATATTTTATTTATTTTGACAAAAAAAAATGTTTTACTATAAAAACTGCAAAAACACTGCCCTTTTTTGCGCATAATAAATCCCCCACCTTAAATATGTTATTATAATAATCCATTTTTAGTATTTGAAATGTTTGTGACTTAAAGCTTTGTTGCGGCTTTATTATAATTATTTTTAAGAATGTTGTTTTAGGTTAAGTAAACAGTATTAGAATGCCTTTAACCCGTTTCAAAAGCGTAACACTGGTATAGTTTAATTGTTATGAAGATAAAAATTGACTTCTAAATGTATTTATATAGGTTTGGTTACAAGTATGAACATGTAAGCAATATTTGAATATTTGAAAATAAAAAGTCATATTTTGAATTGTAACTATTTTTTTTAGCGTATGACCTATTTGACCTTGAGAAATGCAGTATTTTGCTGGGTCGCAATGTGTGTGTATAATTTCAGCCAGTCTGTTGGAACAGAAGTCGCTCAGGGTACACCTTGAAGGTTGTCCACACACTGTGATCGTAATGAGATGACATTGTGGAGCCAGGAGTGAGCTTATTCCCCTTCTCTCCTGGATAACACTTGTCTTACTATAGATTCATATGTTCTCAGAACAAAAACGTGGTCACGTGACAAGCTATTAAGCCAATCACAAAATTTCTGCTTCATCGTCTTGAACTGTTCTGCTAAATTTCAACTATTCTCTACCTTATCCGCTCTGCCTGACATGTTCGGCACGGGGAAAACCAATCAAATCCCAGAACCAGCCATCTCAAATCAGTGCGCATGCGCTGTAGAGCTAGAAGTGATCAGACAGGTCCGTTGTGAGGAGATTTGAAATAACCCGGTAATGTAAAGCTTGTATCGATGTATTGGATTGAGCCACGACACAGCGTTATAATTTGAAAACATCCATCGGGAGAAGGATCTAACATATATGTTTATCCACTAAAACAGCGGTGCCCAACGTGGGGCACTCGTACGTGGAGAAAAGAGCTACATATTCCAGCAGTGTAAAACTGGTAGCGATGTATTGGATTGAGCCACGACACAGCGTTATAATTTGAAAACATCCATCGGGAGAAGGATATAAAATATATGTTTATCCCCTAGAACAATAATAAATTATGTTGATAATCAACTGTTTGACGTTAGCATTGCAATGCATCATGGGTCAACATACAGCGAGTGAATTACTGCACAGATTCTGCTTTCAATTGTTTGGTGAGCATATGACTCGAGCTTTAAGCGGGTAATACAGCTGGAACGAGGCGTTACTTCAAGGTAGAACTTGAACCAGTTAAACCATTTTACCATCATTTATTTAAGAAGAAGAAGAAAACATACTTTTTACGTTGATTCCAATTATTTTTCTGTGGTCAAGTAAGGAACCCAGAGAATCCCACTGGGTTGCGATTCCTGGAGACGAGCGCCCTCTTGTACCTGATTCCGCGGTTAATTGTCGGTGAGACGAGGCTCTCGACATGAACTCTCGTAGCTTTAACCGACAAACAGCCTCCGAGTTTCAGGTTCAAAATTACGGTCGTGTGTATTTGGAGTGGGTAGATTTATCAGCCGGGTCTTTACAGCCCTTCGTGTTATTTTGGGTTCGTGTCACCAATCCTAATCCCTAGCCCTTGATGGGGCTCGGAAAGGAACAAGGGTCAAGATATATATTTGGTCAGTTTTTGGTCAACATAACTCAAAATATTCCTCCAGTACAAACAAAAGAGTTTATTTTTCTTCACACGGTGATATCAACATTTGTTGAATATCTGTCCTGACCATAGCAACATTAGATTAGACACTTTTTAAATGAGGATAAAAAGTTGTTATTAAATTCCCGGACATCCTTGATAGATATTCAACAACTGTTGATATCATCCTGCAAAGAAAATTATACTCTTGGTTTCTACTGGAGCAAAATTTGAACGGCTTTGCGAGAACCATTTTTTCAAGTCGAGATGATCTCGAGAACGAGACGATAAAACGTTCTTTGAAAGGAAAAAAAAACTAAACTATGTTTATTAAAGTAACAATAGTTTATAGAGTTCCTTTTGGACATTTGAGCTGGCTTGATTCAGATTGTCCAATATATAGTTCTTTCAAACTGAAGATATAACTTATACATTTCAAATGTAATCAGTAAAATAGTGATAGGTAGTTACAATAAACACCATTTATTAATGTTGTGGTGTGACAGGCTATCTTGTCAAAGTTTGATATTTAAAACAATATTTATAAACAAAAACATTTCTTAATGAAGGCTGTTTTTTTGGGGGGTTATTAAGGTATTATTGGAAATAATAAATTCCCAGTTTGGTTTTTAACCTCTAAGGCCCATTATTTGCTTTATTTATTTTTTATTTCTTGAATTTTCAAGATATTTTCAAGTCTCGCACATACCTAAAGATTTTATTTGTTTCAACCCAAAAAATTGTTTTGTTATAAAAGCTGACCCAAAACTGCCCTCAGACAATGTTCCTTAGCCTAGACTCGATGATAGGAAGATCATGGTTCAATTCTGGTCGGGTGTATTGAGGGTGGTTTTCTACTATCTCTCTTCCCCACACAAATGAGGGCACAATTCCTCTAAATTAAACCTGTCTTATCCCTAGTCCATCAGCGTAATTAGTATATAAGCAGCCTGCCTCGGTGGCGTAGTTAGCTAACGCGTTGGTAAAGTGTTGAGCTAGACCTCCGAGGACGAGGGAGATCGAGGTTCGAATCTCGGTTGGGTGAACTGAGGGTGGTTTTGCCACTCTCCCTCCACATAAATGTGAGTTCACTTCCTCTAAATTCAACCTTCCCAATTCCTAGCCCATTAGCGTAATTAGTACCCTAGCTCGAACGGGTAGTAAGACGGGTGTTTAAAAAATTAAACTATTTGTATCATAATACTATGGTTTTTTTATTATTTTGTTCGGGGGGAGTGCGACTGACTGTTGATCCAAGAGTCAGCTGGAAAAAAAATACTCGTTCTTTATTTCACGTTAGTTAATTGATTATCTGCTTGTTACTCCCTGAACAGACTCCTGTTAATAATACGGTGTAGTATGGTGATATGAATCAAAGTGGCAATTAAAAAAATCAGGCTTTAAGGCAGCAGTTTATGTTCTATATTCCGTATTAATTTAAAATTGTCTCTTTATAATCTAATTTGTTGTCTAGATACTTTACCAAATCATTATGTTAAACAATTTATATTATTTATGACAACCGGTATATTTTTTGAGAATATATTTTATCTCTATCTAATTGTTTGTGAAGCGGTCGGTGAGTAACTTTATTTGTTAGAATATTAACTTCTAAAATACCAGGTTTATATGTATGATCTGAGAAGTTGCGTAAATTATAAACAGAGATAACCTCGTGTTTCTCAGCTGTTGTTTACTTTACCAGTGTTTTTGTGTAATCGTTTAATTAATCGTTTTATTTTGAAGAGTAAATAGTTATTCTTATTTTACCAGTTTCAAGAGAATATAAGGTAAGCTAATAAAACAAGTTAATGTGCTAATAATAATAATAATAATGATTAGTACAAATCTTACGAAATTGCACCTTTGAAATATATTCGATTTTTAAAATCAATTTTCTTGATATTGTAGGACATTGTTGTCAATGTCACTCATTCATATTTGAATTGCGTCATTTTCTATTAATGTATTTCTTATAGTTCAGCCTTAACTGTCAATGAATAGACATTCTCATGCTATCTAGTCCTATTTTCTTAATAAATGTCCTTCATTTATATATAATGATTAGAATATGAAGCTAAGCCTATTCTAGTACACTTCACATGAACGTTAGAAACATCAGGAATTGTAGCCAAAGTATGGAAGGCGGGAAGAGATTCTTTAAAAACAATTGTCATTGTTAAAAAGAAAAAAATTTTTTAACATCCATACACACAAAAACAAAAGCAAATTTTTAATAATAGCAAACTTTATATTGTAACATATATATATAGGCCTATAATTTAAAAATGTCAGGAAACTTAACAAAAAACCCAACTCAACTACAGTATTCATAGAAGAACATTGATATTTAGAACATAAATATTTAAAAGAACATCGAAACATGGCACCAAAATTATGTTAATATGCAATGACTAGCACTTTTTACCATCACAAACCATCCCAACCGAACCAAAACTAAGCTTCCATGCGTCAGCAACATAAACATTTAGTAAAATTACGAGATTCTGAAATATCTTGCACTAAAATGGCGTCTTTTTAGTTATTTTTTTAAAAAACTAATTTCATGTACCCTGCGATTGTTTTACGATATTAAATTTTGCTCTCATTGTAAATTTGTTTTTTGTGTGCTTGGATGGTAAGAAAATATTTAATTTCTCATTATATGACTTTAGGAATAAATTAAAAAATATCACCCTCTTTGTGTACTATTCCCGAAATATTTTTACTTTGTTTTTTTCCATTGTTGTCAAAATGCGTAGCTATTAGAAATTTGGTAACAAAACAATTTAAATACAGGCCTACCATTATCAGAATATTCCCCTGTTCTAAGACATGAAATACCCATCAGACACAATTTGGAAACAAGTCCGATCGAGCTCGAGCTCCTGTTTAGCCTCCAGAAGTGGTCGTAGGCCCCACAGTTACAAAAATTACCAAAAATGTGTAGTTACCGGCTCTCTGCTCGGTGAACTAGCCAATACCGTACTCGTGGTCGTAGACCGGCAAAGATTCGAGATCGCTCCCGACGCGGGGAACGGCCAGCGACTTGTGTCTCTTCCGGGACGGCCCGAACGCTTCGACGACAAATTTTCAGGCTATGTTTACTCAACCTGCTCCACTCGGCTACGTCCAATTCATAACTTCTCGGTGATGACATTCTGACGACGATACTAAAACCAAGTCGGCCGCTGGGTCCCAAGGAACGAGGGGACATTTCTGGTCTAACTACCCGTTCGGGTTACATCCTTAAGTACTAATTACACTAATGGGTTAGGAATTTGGAAGTTTGAATATAAAGGATGTGAACCCGAATTTGTGTGGAAAGGGAGAGGAAAACCGCCCCATTTCATCCGAGCGAGTTTCGAACCGTGATCTCCCCCCACCCTCGGCAGTTTAGATCAACACGAGACTAGCGCGTTAGCTATTACGTATTTATATATTGGACTTATTTTAACTCAAGTAATATAACTTACCTAAATACTTTTTATATACTGTTCCAATAGGCTATTAGTTGTATTTAAAAAATATTAATGCATATTTTATTATTAACAATTGTTATTTGTTTGATTTCAGACCTCGCTCATCTTAACTAATATCACACACTAACATTCACTAATTGATATAGAATTTTTGTTATTGTCAAAACTTTAAATGTCTCTATTAATAGAATTAAAAAAATTATAACTAGCCGATTACGATCACTTTTGTACATGGCCAACTTAATATTATTTTATATTATACTGTTGATAAATTTTTTTTCACATGCTTAAACCCGTCAATTTATCAATAATTTAAATATCAATTTATGTCATTTTATATTTCAGGTTCGTAAAATTATTTTTCACATCAACTTATATTTATTAAATTAGTTTGTATACATACATACATACATACATACATACATACATACATACATACATACATACATATATACATACATGAATAATCACCTCTTTCCTTTACTAGGTAGGCAACAAACTGTGCACATATCTCAATAAGAAACAGCTCCGTATTTAATCCATCCTCACTAACTTCCTCCACACTTCCCTGTCCTTGTATACTCCCTTCAACATCCATACACCGAGTCATACATGATTATTTATTATTATTATTATTATTAGCACCGCGTCTTACTACCCGTCCGGGTTACACGCACTTACGCTAATGTGTAATGGTAGGGTGATTGTGAGATGAAATGGAGGACCTACAGTTTAACGTGGGATCCGAACCACGGTGGAGGCCTGGCATTCCCCACATTCACAAGATGTCTTGTCATAGGTGAAGGAAGGGTTTGGCGATCAGATAAATCTGTGCTGGGACCGAGGATTGAACCCCGGACCCACAGTACAGAAGTCTGACACCTTACCTCCTAGACCGCCAGGTCACCCTTATATTATTAATTTGTGTGAGCCGAAGATATATATATAGTAATTCCCTCAACTTAATACAGGTCTCCAAACCACTTATTAAACGATTACTGTCAAAACAGGTTTTTTTAGAACCTTGTTTTACTTTCTGTACACCTTTATCAGTGGGAGAAGAGGCCGCAGTTCGAATCTCGTTCAGTTGTTCTGAGGTGTAGTCTTTCCTAATTGGTTTCTTATACTGCTTCCATACAAATGTGGGTGCATTATCTCTGAATCAAACTGCCCTCGTGTCTCCACCACCGGTTTAATTACGAGGTTAGGCTGTAGGTATGTGTAGACCGCCAGGGATTGGAAAGTTGGCGGTAATTTGTGTAAATGAGTAAAACAAATATTTATTTTTGGAATAATTTAATGAGCTGCCTTTTTTTTTCTATCGATACAATTCCATGTTAAAATTCATGATCTAATAAAAGAAAGAAATTTCTTAGTAAATTTAAAAAATAAGACATGATCTAAAATTAAACTCAAAAATGTATGTAAATTAATATTTTTTAGTTTTATTTTAAACAAATGTGGCAAGTTTTTAGTTTTGGTGTCGAAAGATATTAAAAGAAATTATTAATTAAACTCTTACATATACATTCATATAAATTAACAAGTCTTTCTTTTCCAAATAATAATAATAACAACAATACAAATCTGGGCGGATAACTTAATACAAATTTTTATCCAACAATCTGTTTTTTATGCATTAAAAATGTGACAATTTATTTTGTATTACCTATTATAAAATTGTTTCTTCACAAAATAAAAGGTAGATTTAAAGAACTACTTTCATATTCACAACAGAATTTTGTTGAAGCAATAAATTCGTGCTCTTAGTTAAAGTACATCTTATAAATATAATTATTAAAACAAATTATTGAATGAATCATTGAAGAATCTTATGATGGAATGATATTGACCTGGGTTAGATTCAGCCAAGTTAGATTCCATCCACGTAATAAACTTTATATTTTGCAAAGAATCAACAAAGTAGATAGAAAATTTCTTAATTTTAGATTCAATATTTTGCAAATATTTAAAAAAAAATAGATAGAATGTTTCTTACTTTTAAATAACAACATTTTTCAAATATTAAAAATACAGATAACATTTTTCTTAATTTTAAATTCACCATTTTGCAGGGAATTAAAAAGATAGTGATTATTAATTTTAAATTTAACATTTTGCAAAGAATTAATATGTGTTTCTTCATTTTCAAATTCAGAATTTTTGCAAATAATTACAAAAATAGTATGTTTTTTAATTTTAAATTTAACATTTTTGCAAAAAATTAAGAGCATTTATAGAATACTGTTATCTCGAATTAAGAGCATTTATAGAATACTGTTATCTCGGATTATGAGCATTTATAGAATACTGTTATCTCTAATTAAAACCTCCTGTGCAATTTATCTAAGTCTAATTGTCAAAACAAAGTAATTACTATAAGTGCTGTAATTTTTTTTAAACACAACACTTAAAAATATATAATTGTGAAAAGAATGAATTGAACAAATTTACTTCTTTCATAACTATGATACTGTTCATTATTGTCTCATTTTTTGTTTGTTTGTTTGTTGATAACGAAATGATTGCCAACCTAACAATCATTTCATCATGGAATGGCTCCGCTTCAAATAATCATAACAAATTATACTCTCTTACCTTTAAACTTTACTATAAATACTGGACCTCTTATTCTAAACAAAATTATATAAATAAATAAAGTTTTAACTTAACTTTTATACATTAAAAAAACCCTACAAATTATACAATTTAAATAACTTAAAAAAAAAGTCTCAATCTCCCACTATTAAATATTTGCAGGTACATTTTTTTTTAGTTAATCTAATGTTTGTACGGTACTTTTCCTCGGACGTTAATTAATATAGAATAATTCTTCTCTCGACAAGTGACTTATTGTCAATCCCAGCCACTAGGTTGTGCATTTATACAACAACTTTGCGCTTATGTCGACAAATCAACATAAATTTGAATTCGTACAGTACCTGCAAAGTTTTTTAATCGCTATAGTTGGAGACTTTAGAATAAATAATCTTAACGTAGATTATTATATTGTGTGTTTTGAGAACAAATCGTGCTTATACTATGGATTTAAAACATTTTAACAAAATACTTAACTTGATACATCCTAACAGATTAGTTTACTGTAACACTGTATTTTCTGTCAATTTAAAAATAAAAAAAATATATATATATCGAAACAAATAAATTAATAATTTAAAACAAACGACTTAAGGAAGCGTGACGAATCACACCTTATGAAGTACCAACCACTCTCGTAGCGGAGGGTCGGTTAAAATAATCGAGAACAAATCAAAATGATTGTGTGTGTTTGTAACATAATATCATTTGTTTTTTTTTCCATCTTCAGTAACTCCTTCCACGACTAGAATAATATAAGGATGATGGTAGCAGTTCGAGGGTTGCTGTGTTTTTTTCCAAAGAATCTTGCGAAAGGCTGTTCCACGTAGGTTTAAAATCCCCCCTCATGTGTGCGATCGCTTGTGTGTGTTTTTTTTTTACTTCTTCCCCAAGAACTCGACCATCTGGCTGAAATTCTCGTCCTCTTCTGTCAAGAGTAACGATTCCAGGCAACTTGTAAAATATTGGCTGCTGAAGCAGTTAGACCTGTAGACAAAAACCAATCAAATAATATATTAGAATTCTGAGTTTTCGAGGGCGTTTTTGACAGTTATCGAAGCGGCGGCAATAAAAAAAATGTTTCTTTGCCGTAGTTGTGATTTCGGGGGTCGAAAAAAAACTTTCCCGCGCTTCACCCCTAAAAAAATTGGGGTATAAAAAGATTTAGGACAAAAATCAAAACAAAAAAAATATGGGGTCAAGTTCATAAAATAATAATAAAAATATTATTCTCAAAAAGAGTAGTTTAAGTTGTTTTTTTAAAAAAAATAGATTTTTAAAAATAATTTATTTACTATGTTTTTTATTTGATAAAAAATGTTTGATGAAATTTAAAAAATAAGTTTTTAAGTAAATATTAACCTATAAATTCATTTGATTATATTTTCTATGTTATTAGTTAGTTAAACTTTTTTTTTAATATATATTTAAACTTGAGTTGTTAAAGATTAAAAATATTGCAAGGTTAATATACTTTCATATTGAGACTTTTATTTGTAGATAGATTGTTAGTGTCTTTAATAATATATTAGCAACTATATTGCAAGGTTAATATACTTCATATTGAGACTTTTGTTTGTAGATAGATTGTTAGTGTCTTATTAACAACTATATTAGTTAAAATAAATGTTATTTTATTATTCAGGTTAGTTTATTATTTATTAAGGTAAAAAGAAAGAGAGGAGATGTAGGTGTTTCAGAGAAAGGAAAAGCAAATCATAAAGGGAACTGAGGAATACCTAAACCGCAGGCTCTCCCCCATGTAACTGTTTTATCCACGTTTGTATCTTTTCCATTTCGTCTTGAAGTAGCAACACGTCTAAACAGCCCTTGAAGTAATCTGTCGTGAAACAATTTTTCCTGAAATCAAATAAAACAGTTGGATAAAAAGCCATAGACCTGGTGTTCGATAGGACCACCATTTTGAGTCGTTAGTTAGTTTTAACATAGAATATGATACGATTAACATAATTATAATGACTCCAGTAAATTAAACAGTGGCACACCCGAAGGGATTACGCTTACCTTCTCTTTCCTTTTAAAGATCACAAATGATTTTAACAAGACCCTTAAAACATCTGAAGTAGAAATATTATATATATGCCCCCTTCTGCTTTCCCAACCCAATTTCCACTAAAATATATGTCTTGGTATGCCACTGGAGAAAATGTGTATGTATTATAAGAAACCGTGATAGTAAAATTCTATATATTTTACACGTTTGTAGACAACACAATGTGTTTTCCTGTAAATTTTATAAAACTTATTCAACTATAATTTAAAAATTCGTGGGAAAAAACACCGTTTACCCTAAATATACCGCTTAATCTGAAATTTTTGTTAATACAAACAAACTTGGGGTACAAATTAGCTCGGATTAACGAGATTCTAATGTACCCCCAATGGTAGCGTCTGTACCGACATAATAAATTATAAAACAGTCAACTTTATCAAATCAATAGAATGTGTGTGACCGCATACAGTCGACTTGTGACTAACCGAGGTAAATGGAATTGAGCTCACCTCGAATACTGAAAAACTCTGATGGTGAGCGTTTAGGATCAGAACACACTGCTCTTGAGTGCATTGTTTGTAAATTTCAAATTATTAATTTATTAAACACTATTACATTTACTCTATTATAGGGTTAAGTTAAATTAAATATATATATATATATATATTTTTTCCCACAAACTTTTTATTGTAATGTATTTGAAAAAAAGTCTTTTATTCTATTTTATTTTAAAACATACCAAATTTTATATTGTACCTAATGTATAAATACTGTGTAAAAATTGGACAATTTGACAAAAATGACTACCTTACAGTAGCCCCATGGCTTCTTTGATGCTGACTTGTGACAGTCAAAATTTAGGTATATACTTAAATTTTGACTGTCAAAAGTGACAGCTGTTAAACACATGTTTTTGCAGATCATCTGGTTCGGCGTAGGGATACGTAATTTGGTCTGATAACTTTTTAAAGCTGTCAATTGTCAGCTGTGAGCTGTCAATCAGCACCAAAGAAGCCACGTGGTTACTGTGGTTAACACGGAGCCTCGGATAATCGCGAGTCTACTGTACCATGATGAATATTCTTGGAACACAATCCTAAATAACTCTGTTTAATTGTGTTACAGCACACAATGGGGACCAAAATTTGGTATGTTAGAAACAAACTAGTCTAGATTTAAAGGAATTGTCATTGGCTACAAACGGTAACTCTTCATAGGGATTATTTTAAAATAGATTAAACAATCGGTTCCTGTGTGTCATTTCATGCAGATGAAGCTCAACTCTTGGTTTAGTAATTTACATAATTATATATCTATCTATATTTCCCACGTGCAGACTAATAATACAACCAAAATGGCGGAAAGTATTCACCTGCATAGAGAGTGCAGTTGAGGCTCCCGGAAGAGGTTGTAGCAGTCCTCGCAGATCCGGTCCAGCCGTGCGAATATACTCTTGTCGTAGACTCCCTTGCATTGAATGTCGAAGAAGGACCTTTTGCTGAGAGGGTGGCCCAGGATAGTTCCTGTCGTGGGGATGGCTACTACGCTCGCCATCAGCGCTCCTACCAGCAAGGCACAGACCAACACTCGACTCTGCTGCGGATGCATCTGCGGGGCAAAGAATGAAAACACGTTGCAGTATAACATACATCTATCTATCTATTAATCAAGTGAAGCTTGTTGCTCTGGTTATTAGGATAAAGTTTCTACATTGCATACGTATTGTCTGTGAACCTTTGTGGAACATGTTTAAAAAAAATGGAAACATAGCTATTAGGACATTCTCAAACAAGTTTTTTATAAATATATAGAACAAATTATATATTAATAAAATTGAGCAATATAAATATCCAGCTCTGAAGCAACTGGGATATATTTTATAGTTTGTAAGTTCTAAGACGTCGTTTAGTATTGTCCTTGACATAGAGATAGGAGGAAATCGGTAATATTTTCAAGTCCAATCTCTATGCAAGGTGTTCGATGATACTGTATTTTCTACTAGCACAGGAAGTATGGTGACGGTGTGACCGGGAGAGCTTGTATAGAATGATACAGATCTATTGTTGAAACGCTCGATTGTGAGTGGCACCAAGAATAAAAGAAACATAAATAGTCAAATTTTGGAGAAAACTCTTGGAAACAAATCAAGACATACAAATAAAACTCGTCATTCCATATTAAACTGGAAGTCAATAATATACCTAATTTTGTGCCGGTGTTATTTGTCCGGGGCAATAATACATTTCTTTTGGGCAGGCTAGATTTATATTCCTTCTTCTTTGTTTTTTTTCTACACACAGGTGTTCTGAAAGGTAGGGCCAATGCGAAGCCGAT
This sequence comes from Timema shepardi, assembly GCA_902151425.1. Classification (NCBI taxonomy): domain Eukaryota; kingdom Metazoa; phylum Arthropoda; class Insecta; order Phasmatodea; family Timematidae; genus Timema; species Timema shepardi. Next base: position 12,966 of record CABFVX010004147.1, on the reverse strand, counting down.
TCGTGACTGGTGTTTTTTTTTTACTCTCCATTACGATGCCAATAAAAGTTCTATAAAAAGATGGACTCGTACGTTAAGAGTTGTTTCGTTTTGTCCGTCCGCCATTATTGTACCTTTCAGGGAAGGTTTACAGGACGTGGTGGTTGGCCAGCCTCCGAAGAAACCGTAGTACTGTTTGCCCACCGGCCTATTTCTCCCCGGGGATATGCTCTTGTTAAGGCGAAAGCCGCCACCTAACGAGCAAAACACTGTAAATACCACGCCATTATGTTGTTTTTGCTATCTAAGTCTCATTTACCCGGTCTTATAATTGACACCATAGTGGAATCCGTCAAGGACAGTCTTGTCACAAACGAATTTCAAACAGTTGACCTTTTATGCAGGTCAAAATTCGCCACACTATTTCATATTAGTGTATTTTCACCCCTTTATTTTTAATTGCCAGGGGCGTTAACTTTATATAGAGTAATAAAACATGATCTTGTAAGCACTAACATTTTTAGTTACCGGTAGTCAAAAGTGAAAGTTGATCGTTTTAATTTTTTTTTAAATTGCTTCATTCGTGTCCCGACCTTACTTTTATAAACCAACCTAGTTGGTGCAACCGGCCCATAAAACTAAACAGTTCTTGTTTAATCGCTTAAAAGATCTACATGCTACCAATATACTTTTACTAAAACGTATTATTTCATCAAAGTGTTTTTACTAGTTTAGTAATTATTTAATAGAATATAATTATTACGAAATATGTTCGCATAACAACTGATTAAAATGAGCGAGATATACCACCGAGGCGCCATCTTTAGATCATAATCCCTTGTCTGCGTCAGTTGGGTATCTTGTGTTCCGAGAAACGTTTAAACAATGGAGCACCGGGGTTTGTGGTTGATTTTTACAAATTACAAATAAACCACAAGAGGAATTTGCTAAAAAATAAAAATAAAAAAAAATAAAGAGAAACTCGACCAAATAATTAGAGTCTGCAAAGTCGCCGTTTACAGACGAGTTGGTTCCATAGATAGATAGATAGATGGAGGTTAAGAATATATCGCTGGCATTTAGTGTGCAATGTTCTCACTCGCGTGATGGAATATATTCGTTTGTGACGCCGACACCACGTCGTTACGTATAGCTTTGCATTGTTAACGTTAGTTTTTCGATTTCTTTCTAAAGTTATCTACCCACATAATCTACAGTTAGACAAACCTGATGTAAGTGTCTCTGAGGAGGGAAATGACTGTTCCGTGTTAAGTTCTCGGTAGGAGCATATTTGTATGAGTGTTTAAACTAAATAAAACAATTCGATATATAGAGAATATATTGCGATATTTACAAAGTGACTATTAAAATATCCCTGTCGTTCTCCCCCTCCCCCCTCTTAGTTGAGGACTATGACTGATAGCTATTTTACTTGAATCAAGTATTATTAAAAAAAACCAGATGGTTTCTTTAAGTGTGAAATTAACTTTGAAATATTCTAATCTCCAAGGAATAATTGTGCATGGTCCACTCTTGAGGTCTTGTCCTATGAATCATCTCAAGATATTTGGTTTCACATATGTATGGGGGAAAAAAAATCTGAAAGAAGGTAGGTACTTTTAGAAGAAAAAAAGAAAGAATAAGTAAAGTAATGACGTCCGTTGATGGATTGCAAAAAAAATAATCTTAAAGGATTTTGTAAAAAAAAAGAGGGGGGGTTAGAATCACTCTTGGACCACCTAGCATGTAATTATGGCTCTGTGAATAGAGAGAAGGAAAAAAAACCAACAGAACAAGTTGTTTATCTAGCAGGGCCCCTGATTGGTTCCCCGAGGGGGGGTGTTCGTAATTACATATTCGAGACCCCACGTTGGGCGCCAAGCAGTCTGTGCGGTAACCAGGTATCTCCTTAGAACCGCGCCTGAATGAAGTCATCGGCTAATTCTAGAACCAGCTCCCCCCTGAGGGGTTACCCACGAGAGCAAGATATTGTAAGTTGGATACAGATATCTATCTTTCCTTTTTTTTTCGCGAGCGATAATTATAAAGAACATGTTTGCTCTAACCTTCCTTGTATTTCACCTGAGGGGATAATTCGACCAGGTGTTGGGATTGGAGACCTCACGGTTGGTGGTCAAGACACAGGTGTGTGCGTGTGTGTGTGAGCTATATCTTGATGGAGAGTGCAAAAAAAATATCCATCTATCGGCGTCTCGAGCTCACATATACCCGCGCAGAATATTGATACACACATGTCAAATATTTAAGGGGGCCGCTTCAGGGAGAGAGGTATCGTCACGTTGTATGTTGACCCATGAGGCATTGCAACGCAAACTTAAACAGCTGAATATCAACATATTTTATTTTCTAGTGGTGGATTTTAGAACCTTCTCCCGATGGATGATTTCAAATTATAACGCTGTGTCGTGGCTCAATCCAATACATCGATACAAGCTTTAGACTGCTGGAATTCTATTCACGTACGAGTGCCCCACGTTGGGCACCGCTGTTCTAGTGGATAAACATATATTTTAGATCCTTCTCCCGATAAGATGTTTACAGATTATAACGCTGTGTCGGGGCTCAATCCAATACATCGATACAAGCTTTAGACTGCTGGAATATGTAGCTCTTTTCTTCATCTATTCACGTACGAGTGCCCCACGTTGGGCACCGCTGTTCTAGTGGATAAACATATATTTTAGATCCTTCTCCCGATAAGATGTTTTCAAATTATAACGCTGTGTCGTGGCTCAATCCAATACACTCGCCACGGGTTATTTCACATCTATTAACAACGGACAACGAAGCTGTCTGCTCGCTTCTAGCTCTACAGCGCATGCGCACTGATTAGAGATGGTTGGTTCTGATATTTGATTGGTTCTCCCGTGCCGAACATCTCGGGCAGAGCGGATAAAGTAGAAAAATAGTTGAACTTCAGCAGAACAGCTCGCGCAGATGAGATGAAATCTTGTGATTGGCTTAGAGCTCGTCACATGACCACGTTTGTGTTCTGCGCTAGTTTTTAGACGAACGTGTGTGAATTCACAGGACATTATTTAATTCTACGACGAGTTATTTCAAAATATGGTTCACACCAAAACAAAGTCGAAAGAGTCCAACAAGACTTTTTTTCCTTAACAACCCTATATGTTGAGTTTTATTAATATTAACAGATGTGTATGTTTTAATCAGATTATCCGAAAAAGGGCTCTCTATATTTAGCCTTCCTCTAACAAATACAGTCATTGTTTGATATTTGAGAACTAGCAGCGAGCTTTCCTCTTTACCTCGAGATAAGAAGTTTCCTCTAACAAATACAGTCATTGTTTGATATTTGAGAACTAGCAGCGAGCTTTCCTCTT
>CABFVX010004146.1:0-64974 GCA_902151425.1 Timema shepardi | reverse complement strand
ATATCCACCCCCTCCTTTCCTCCCACCAACCTCTCTCCCTCCACCTTGGCCCAGTCTTCTCCTATCTCCTCCACACTCCTCATTACTCCTTTCAACCATCAGTCTCTTGGTCTCCCCCCTAACCCCACCTCCATATCCTACCCCTCTTTTCCTCCCACCAACCTCTCTCCCACCAACTTGGCCCAGTCTTCTCCTATCTCCTCCACACTCCTCATTACTCCTTTCAACCATCAGTCTCTTGGTCTCCCCCCTATCCCCACCTCCATATCCACCCCCTACTTTCCTCCCACCAACCTCTCTTCCTCCACCTCGGCCCAGTCTTCTCCTATCTCCTCCACACTCCTCATTACTCCTTTCAACCATCTGTCCCTTGGTCCTCTCCCTACCCCCATCTCTATTTCCACCACCTCCTTTCCTCCCACCAACCTCTCTCCCTCCACCTTGGCCCAGTCTTCCCCTATCTCCTCCACACTCCTCATTACTCCTTTCAACCATTTGTCTCTTGGTCTTCCACCTAACCCCACCTCCATATCCTACCACTCTTTTCCTCCCACCAACCTCTCTCCCTCCACCTTGGCCCATTATTCTCCTATCTCCTCCACTCTCCTCATTACTCCTTTCAACCATCTGTCTCTTGGTCTTCCACCTTCACCCATCTCCATATCCACCACCTCCTTTCCTCCCACCAACCTCTCTCCCTCCACCTTGGCCCAGTCTTCTCCTATCTCCTCCACTCTCCTCATTACTCCTTTCAACCATCTGTTTCTTGGTCTTCCACCTTCCCCCATCTCCATACCCAACATCCTCCTGGTCATCCTTTCCCTCTCCGTTCTTCTCACGTGGCATACCACCTTAGTCTTGCCTTCTCTATCCTGTCATGTCTCTTCCTTTACTATTCCTCTTACTCTGTCATTTTTCATCTTATCAAATTTTTATCTCAACGATCCTACTTCTCAAAAATCTCATTTTACTCGCCTGCATTCTGCTTTCATCCTGTTCCTTCATTACCCAGGTTTCTCCAGCGTATGTTGTTAATATTGGTAGTTAACAGTAACTGAATATCACACAATAGCACTTTTCTGGCACATCCCTGCTCCAAATCAGGCTTCTCAAATTTCTGAAAGATGCATCTGCTTGCCTTCCTATTTCTATTATCTCTTCCAAGTTCCTTTCACTCTCCTCTACAATTACTCCCTTATTTTTTTTTACATCCATTACTGTTTCCAGCAAGTGGCCTGGGTCAGTTTTTCATTCAATCCATACATTTTCCACTACCTGCCTTCTATGCCTGTCATAAACTTAAAATGCCTTATAATCTAACTTAAAACTAAGACGAGCAAAACATCCCGTCCCCAGCTATCAATTAATCAATGTGAAAGGGTAAAACACCTATTTTCATCAATGATAAACTTTCAGCCGTGCCAGGAATCAAAGTTGGTCATTGACAGACAAGCTACTGACTAAGATAAGGTGTCAGATTCCTCTTAAATACTGCAAATTCCTATATTTAATGTTAATTTTAATATGATAGGGTCCTCTTTTAACTAAAATATATATTGGGAAGGTGTCATGACTGTCTTAACAAATGGAAACACTAAATCAATTTGAACTACGATTATACTTTCTTCCTATTTCTACTGTACTTTTCAAATGAATACTCACACCTGACCAACAGCTATATTAAAAATGACACAACCATTGAATGAACTTAAACAAATGTGAACCATAAGAAAATCTTGGTTACGATTCTTTGATATCTGAGCCTGTCAGACCAAATAACTTATGGGTGGTTCGTTCCTACCTGCTACAAACATCCTCATGGAGTAGACGGCTGTCATTTACGAATGGCAGGTGGGCTATTGGAAGAGAGACAGCCTATGTAGGGATTTAAGTGCCCAGGGTACCTTCTGGTGAGATTAAAAGGAGTACCTCTTGTATGTGGGGCGCTAGTAGAAGAGGAAATGCAAGAACAAAACTACTGGGATTACAAAGTGTTGGTATTCAAGGAATTACCAAAATATTTTTCAGGAATTTTGCTCAGTAAAAATAAAAATAATAAGCGAAAATACGTTTTAATTTGACCCTCATTTATACAATTGTCACTTAGATACGAATAAATTCTTATTGATATTTTTATTTATCTACAAATTAAGTCCTTAAGCATGAGAAAGTTGAATTTTAAATCAATGACAAACCACTTTACTGGAAGAATAATGGAAATATCACATTAATTAATAATCTCTGTGTATATAATACTTTTTAGTGAATATAGTTTGCGTTTAGAGATAATTATATTTTTATGAGTCAGATATAGATAAAGCTAATCATAAAGATAAACTACTACACAATTTATTATTTATGCTAAGCGTGCCCATACAAATGACAGTATTTATCTTAATATTAGTAGCTTTTTTGATTACTCCTACAACCCGCCTCGGTGGCGTAGTTATCTAACGCGCTTGTCGTGTTGAGTTCGACTGTTGAGGACGGGGAGATCAAGGTTCGAATCTCGGTCGGGTGAACTGGGGGTGGTTTTTCCTAAATGGTTTTCCACTCTTCCTCCACGCAAATGCGTGTTCACTTCCTCTAAATTAAACCTTCCCAATTCCTAATCCATTAGAGTAATTAGTACTTAAAGCGTATAACTTGGACGGGTAGTAAGACGCGGTGCTAAATATTATTATTATTATTACTATTATTATTATTACTATTGCAAATAAAAATGTATCCAACATTATATAATATGTAAACTTCACCTCAACAAAATTAATATACTTTCAACTGAGCTTTAAATTTGTCTCAATTTATTTACCGGTTATATACATTTAGTTCGGATCTTAAGAAATAACTTTCAATAAATTTTAGTCGTCTCTAAAATAACCTTCCTAGAAAAATACATACAAATATAGTTTAAAGACGCAATTTCTTCTTTTGAAAATGAACAGCCAAGTCTTGAACGAGAAATAAACAACAAACCCACCCCCTTACTAGCTCTCTTCCTATTCCAACGATATTTTCAATTCCAGTCAGGAAACCAAAGTAGCAAGTCTTGAATACAAAACACAAATAAAACTTAAACCTGTATGAATGGCTTCTTTACTTTTTTTTCCCCTCCCTCTTTCTCTTCTTTTGTTTCTTTTATATACTTTTTTTATATCCCTCTTATTGTTCTGAATAATTTTTACGCTCAGTGTTTTCCCTTGGTTTCAAATACATTACATAAGATTTTGTATCGTGTTAATATTATTGGAGAGTATAATAAAAATTTATTTTTCTTTCTTTCGATTTCTTATGGGTTTTAAAATGGGCTATTAATACTGTGTTACTGTGTGTACTACCTTTTTAAAACTTGGAACATTATTAACTGTATATAAAACCGCTATAAAAAGAACTAGCACCAAACAAATCAAAATATAGTATACTTCTAGAGACCGGTGGGCCCATGAATAAAAAAGAACCCTTAACACATTACTAAACATAGATATAAAAATATCCCATTTTTACACAATCACCCGCCTCGGTGGCGTAGTTGGCTAACTCGCTAGACGTCTTGAGCTTGACTGCTGAGGACGGGGAGATCGAGGTTCGAATCTCGGTCGGGTGAACTGGGGGTGGATTGTCCTAAATGGTTTTCCACTCTTCCTCAACGTAAATGCGGGTTCAATTCCTCTAATTCAACCTTACCAATTCCTAATCAATTAGCGTAATTAGTACATAAACGTATAACCCGAACGGGTAATAAGACGCGGTGCTAAATAATAATAATAATAATAATAAATATACACAATAAAAAATTCTTCCCCCCCCCTGAAGAGCAATCAAACACTACGCGCTATATGTTTTTTGAAGAAGAAATTCTCACTAAATACCCGACTTTAATTAATATTTACCGAGTCAGTCAGTCGGTAAGCAATAATACAAGAAAAACCCTAAACACGAAACCATTTGAACTTGTGTTTTAGACCTTTAAGAGAATAATGGAAATTCCTGCCAAAATAACCCTTTCTTAACCGTATCCTATATCAGAATACTGTGGTTTGAGGAATAATTGAACACTATTAAGATAATAACAAAGAGTACAATTCATAGTTTGGGAACAAGGTTAATGTTTCACATAATTTACACATCTTTGTAACAAAATAAAAATATAAACACTTCGGGTTTTATATATATATATATATATATATATGTATATACATTTAAATACATGTATATATATATATATGTATATACATTTATAAACATATATATATATATATATACATATATATACATACATATAAAATCCTAAGTTTTTATGTTTATATATATATATATATATATATATATATAGTAACTATTATTAAAATGTGTTATTCCTCCATACCTTGAGACGTCTTAAATCTATCTAGGCTAAAATTTAAACATTATCCACAACGATAGAATTAAAAAAACGTAGCATCATAGCATTAATTTAATAATAAAGTAATTTATTTGATTTTGTATTTGATTTTAAAATACGAACAACATAAATAACTGTATTGTTCCTTAATGTTATGTTTAGTCAATGTTTTGTTAGTGTCAGGCTGGCTCTTGTCTTTATTTTATAAAAACAAACTGTCAAAATTTTGAAGCTAAGGCGAACTTGGATATTTTTAGTTGATTTGAAGATTTTTTGAAAAAAAATCTAGGGGAAAGAGAAAACAATTTAATTTATATTTGTAGTTTTGCTGGGCTATTTTTGGAGGATGAAACGCGTTTATAGTCTAAGAAGAAACTCTGGAAGAACTTTGGTTTACTCATATTCCATGGGGTGTCGAAAACAATATTATTTTTAAATTGGCTGGTATCACCAGCACAGAGAAACTTCACCCGTTTCCAATCTTACAACAATCATACTTTTTCTCACTTTGTTTTATATTCTCTTTCTTTTGTCTTGAAGGCAAGAAAGAATTCAAAAATTACCATTCCCTACGGTGGAACGAAAACGGATGAGATTATTTGTTTGTATATAGTTAATTTTTTAAATTTCAGTACAACTCTTAATATATTATTTACATTTAATAAAAAAGAACAATATTATAAAAACTCGGCTTGGTTTTAACTAGCCACCACTATAAAACGAAATTACTATTTGCTTTTGCCAAACTTACAGTCGGAAAGTAAATAAGAAAGGTTGGCACACTTGTATAATCTAGCAACCTTCTTTTGTTACCTAGATCTCCATGCGATTGTCAAGCAAGACGGTGAGTTCTTTACTTTAAGGAAAATAATGTCTGAACAGGATAAAAATGTACAAGACCCAGGTACAATTAACAAATAATTTTTAATCCATAACTGTCGATATTAGTTAATTTAATCAGTTATCTTCAATGTGGCTTAGAGAAGAAATTTGTTACATATTCCATTACAAATATATATATTAAAATAAATATACTAAACGTTTACCTAAACGGGCAGAGATAAAACATTATAATACCTTACTTAAATTTTTTTTTTCCACAACACTGGTCTTTAAAATATATTAGAAGCAGAAACTTTTATTAGAACATAAGTTTTAGCAAGCCTATTCTTGTCATAAAGTTGAAAAATGTAAGCGGATTAAAGTTCACCCGCATTAGTGTGTTAGGGTAGTAAAAGCAACGATATTAATAAAATTTGGTTAACTTGGTAGATAATAAAACATTGCTACCAATATCACTAAATATTCAGTATAATTTGTGAGCTAACCAATAAACCAAATGGCAGTATAATATGTATAATTATTTACTTCAATAATATTTTCCAAACCAAACGATAAAAATGAACCAATCAAATTAAAACACAAAATATTAATGTAATTTTTATAGCTCTTTCATAACAAAATGCTATACTTAACACTCAAAAACTAAACTATTTAAATATTAATACAGTAGTAAGGAAATATAAATAAATTATATAATTAGATAAACAAAATAAAGTGGGATGAATAATATATAATCTGCACACTTTATCGTAATTTTATCTGGTCTACTTTAATTCAGTGGATATTACTATTGAATAATTCAACAGAAGAGGACAATAGAGACATTCTAATGTTTGAAAATTAAAGGATTGAAAAGTATTCGAATTAAAATGTGGTGTTGTTCGATATTGATTATAACTGCTTCAATTGTATTCATTGTCATTCATAGAAAATAGTCTATGTCGTAAAAACGATTATTGGAAAAAATTAAATCATTCTAGTATCCTTAAGGTTTGTTAATTTTTCCAGATTATATATTCAAGTCCCGGTTGGGTATGTAAGGGGTAGTTTTTCCTAAACGACTTTCAACTCCCCTTCTACGCAAATGAGCGTACACGTTCTCTATATTCAATCTTCCTCAACACATAGCACATTAGAGTATATATTACATATGCGTCAAACCCAAATATATAGTAAGATGCGATGTAAATTAATAAAAAATAAATAATTTCAAATGATGATTCAAATGGTGAAATCACCCGCCTTGGTGGCGTAGTTGGCTAACGCGCAAGTCGTGTTGAGCTCGACTGCTGAGGATGGGGAGATCGAGGTTCAAATCTCGGTCGGGTGAACTGGGGGTGGTTTTTACTAAATGGTTTTCCACTCTCCCTCCACGCAAATGCGGGTTCATTTCCTCTAACTCAACCTTCCCAATTCCTAAGTGATGAAGAGGACTTGGCTTAAATGTGATCAAGTGTGGGGTAATATTACAACCTTGACTTATATTAATAAGTTCTATCATATTCACTTGACTCGAGTGTTAGTGCAAATTATTTAAAATAGCATTTATTTAGCAAAGCGTATTAATACCCGGTACATACGACTAAAATTAGGTGACCTGGTGGTCTAGGGGTATGGTGTCAGACTTCTGTGCTGGCGGCCGAGGTTCAATCCTTGGTCCCGGCACGGATTTTTATCTGATTACCAAACCCCTCTTTCACCTCTGACAAGACATCTTGTGAATGTGGGGAATGCCAGGCCTCCACCGTGGTTCGAATTCCACGTTAAGCTGTAGGTCCTCCATTTCATCTCACAATCACCCTACCATTACACATTAGCGTAAGTGCGTATAACCCGAACGGGTAGTAAAATGCGGTGCTAATAATAATAATAATAATAATAATAATAATAATAATAATAATAATAATAATGACTAAAATTATTTACTTCCATGATGATGTAAGAAATAATTTATTAACTAAAGACCAATTGATTATAACCTACAAAATAATTTAATGAAATAACCACAGACACGATACCAAATCTACCCCGAAGTAAATTCCTCTCTGTTACCTTTATAGATGGTTGCGTTGGCTAGGATGTCATCTTTGTATAATAAAGCTTGCTATTGATGGTGAGCTGGGTTAGAATCATGATTAGATGGTAATGACAGTGTTTTTTTGTATTAAAATGTTCCTACCTTCCCCAAAGACAAATGTGTGTAAATGTATTCTAAGCATATTCCTATCCAATATCCATTCAAGGATATCTCGATTGGATAGTAAGACACTATGCGCAAAAATTTAATCCTCTTTTATTAAATGAGAATCCCTAATTTCCTAAGTGATATATTATACTTTGTCATATAAACTATTGTGATCGTGAGAAAATCGATTTAAAGATTATGACTAACTTTTACATATTATATGATCGTGAATCCAAAAAGGTATATTTAGAAAGTGGTCCTTGCCTATGTCTGTCTGCCAGTATGACTGCCCCTGACCACGGATACAAAACAGTTTGATGTATTTTTTTCAAACAATAAATCTAGTTATTACAAGGTAATCCACAAAAAAAATGTTTTAGCTTAGACCTTCAAATAAGGGTAGCTTACTGATGAGGAACTTTGTTGAGTTTAAAATTTTTTTATAATAGCTTGAACGACTTTGTTAGAAATTAATATCAGGTGAATATTTTATTTATCAATAATAATATATGTAAATTTAAATTAAATTCATTAATTTAAGGGTAGTTTACTTTCCTAATATTACTGAAAATTTGCATTTTTAGTAAATTTATCTTTAATATTGAATTAAAAGTGGGAAACTGTGAACAGTTTTTCATTTTAAGCAAGAACAATTTTTTTTAATAATAAAGAGTTTTAGGTTAGTTAACCAATTTATTTTTGAAGATTTTAATTTTGTTAAGAATATTTGAATAATTTAGTTTAAAAGTGATATATAAGGGGTGATAATTGTGATTAACAAGAGGATGAGATGGTTTTGTTGAGTAAAACTTAATCAAGGATATTTTACTCAAAACTATTTCTTTTTTAATTTTATCTTGAACTATAATATACATATGAGAAGGTTTATACAATTGTGTCGTCATACTTTTATTTGTTTTACATGAGATCGAACCCGTGACACAAGCGATTCTTGCTTGTACTCAAGATTTCTAAAACCCTATTCTCTAAGAGAGGAGGGGGTGGAGGTTTGTGGGCTAATGTCTTGAGGGTGGTTTGTTTGTAATCTCATCCAAGTTACCCCTCTCATCCTAATAATGGGCCATATAAGGGCAACCGGGGTGGCCTGGGTGCCTGCTGGCGTTTAACGCAACTTGATGACCGTCATTTGAATGTCACACGGCAGAGAGTACGCTGGCTTGTTGCCAGGGTTTCTATGCAATTGGTCGGATTAAGGACGCTTTAGAAGGGGAACGAAAGGGAGGAAAAGACGCCATATAGGAAAATACCTAATACAACGTCACCTCCCGTAGAGGGGGGGGGGGTTACTTGAAGGGTAACCACCACACATTTATGTGTCTACGGTTTGAATTAAAATGTTGAATATTATAGGGCTGTAGTCTTTTTATTTGTACATCTAAACACATATTTATTTAGGGCATTACCTACATGAAAGTTTACTTAATGTATCTTTAAGGGATTCAAGTTAACCTTTGATAGGTTACATTATTATTCAGCTTAATAGATAGCGCCATATTTTAATCGTTTTAGGTAAGGCTACCTTTCAGTGTGAATGGACTGTACATAAACCTACACGGATGTATTTATTAAGATATTTACAATTTATATTTATCTTCAATTCTATTAGAATATTATTATATGCAAATATTAAAATGTGACTTCATTCGTCTAGTAACGTTTGTTCTAAATATATAATCATTGAGAAAAAATTTATCAAATTATCAACATAAGATTGAAATATAATACATGGATGGGTTTATGATTTGTAGGATGCAGAGGAAAATAGAGGGAAAGGTAATTTTTTTTATCTCAAAATGAGCTAGTGATGCTATTTGTTAGACTCTCTTTAGACCTGCACTTGATATTATGGTTAAAAAGTGGTCTCTGTAATAATTTAATTAATTTATAATACGTAAGTATTTCCGGCGTCCTCAAGGAGCTTAATATATAAAAGTTAAGTCCTTGAAGATGTGTGTAATAAGAATTTACCCTTTTCTACCCAATGCCGTTGATTATAAAACCACTAACTAAAAGGTTAAATATCCTCACAGTAAATGTCACGCATATATATATATATAATCAATTGAAAGTGTGCTATACGTTGAAATAAATAAACACTTGCCATATGTGCGTCTAAACGTGTACTATCACTCAGGTACTCTGCTCCTCTTATCCCTGATTTACGTCTTACTACCCATCCTGGAAATCCAAATAAATTGATAGGATAGAGGAAAAAATAATTTTAAAGGAGATATACAGGTGTTGGTAAACTAAACGCCCAAATTGCACATACAATTTTCTTGAACCAAAATTAATACAATATCTGCATACGCTTATATCTAACAAAATATGCTAGTACCATTAAATTGTTTCGTCGTACAGTGCTGAGAGAGCAAAGCTGTGCAAGCATGCGTGTACAACATGTTATATAGAAGTTAGGCACGCAGTATTGCATACCTGGACATATTGTAGCATGGCAGCAGAATATACTACAATTAATAATAAAAACCATACACCAGTCCATCTAGAAATAGGAATACGTTCTGAGGGTCATCATTAACGGTACTACATTACAGCAAGTACTTGCTATTATTACATGTACAGTGTTGTGCGACTTGCTCCTATGAAACTTGTTGTTCATGCATGCCTGCACATCTATTGATCTCCCAGCACTGTATGACGAAACATTGTACATACTTTAGTGGTATTAACATAGTTGCCAGGTAAAAATGTATACAGATTTTATGCTAATTTTGGTTCAAACCCAACTATATATGCAGTTTTGGTGTTGAGTTTTCGAACACCCTCTATACATATCCTAATGAAGAGGAAATGATTAATAAATTAGGGTAGAAACCAATGATTATTATCATTCAGAATGACAGCACTGACCTCCTCCTCCTCATTGGAAACCCAGACAAAAAACTAACCATGATATCTAACGATGTAGTTTAGTATAAAAATGGGATAAATATTAGATTTAGAAAGCTGGGAGTGTAAGCTTAGAGTAATACAATGTGAATTCATGTGAATTGGATATGGGATAGCTAATGTATTTTTGATTCAGTAATTTTAGTTTATTGCCAAAGGGTCAAGCTTAAATCTAAATCACGTATTGAGCACTATTAAAAAAATAAATATGGTAACCATAGGGATTAAATAATTTAACTCAATACTGATAAGTTAAATCAGTACCAACTTCCTTTCACCTACGATAGTAGGTATTTTGTGTTTACCATACATTTTGTCTGAATACATCAGCAATTCATGTGCTGTGTGAGTGAGCAAATGTGGCATAAATTAAATTAACCTAACCTAAATAAAAAATAATTAAAATACACATTTGAGGGGTATATGTGCTTGGGAATTTTCAATATTTATAGACAGATTTGTTAGGGAAAAGAAGGTAGAGGTTTAAATCACAACCATTGATAATTATGTGGGTTTTTTTTCTAAATGACCTTCCATTTTATTTATCATGCAATTTTGGAACTATTTACTTTACACTTTACTTAAAACAACAACACTTTAATAATGTAAATAAGTACAAGTAAATTATTTAATAAACATCCTAAGATTTATTTGTAGTTTGTAAAATTCAAAATGTATTTTATTTATCAAGAAAAAAATTAGCATATTCCCATTTTTAATTCAATCTTGAAGGACAATATCCAAAACATTTTAATTTTCTGTAATTTTTGCAATAAAATAAGTCTCAAATTAACTTAATATTGATAAATAAAGACACATTATTATTGATATATAAAATAGTACCCCGAAACAAATTCTGAACTAAATCTTTGAAACAATTATAAAAAAATTGAAATAATTAAAAACAGTCATCAATTAACAAATATTTAACTATCTGAAAATAAAATATTCACAACTATTTATAAGAAGAGTACAAAAACAGCTTAACAGATAATGATTTTGGAATAAATCGCTAAAGATATTTTTTTTAAATTAATATTTAAATTAAAAACCAGACATAAATAAAGTATTAATAACCAAATATTCCCCACAAAACAAGTATACAGCATCTTATGTAATTTTTTAAAGCCCCCCCTCCCCCAGATATCCATTTTAAGCAAAAAATTTCTAAACAATTTTAAAATAAATTAAATTATTAAAAATCTCTCATAAATAAACTACAACTCATCAAAATGTTTTCCAAAACTAACGGTTGAAGATTATTTGTCATGCCAAACACTTCCAAGATACAAATTTGGAACCAAATATTAAGGGCTTCTTTCAAAATAGTTCCAGTTTTATAAAAATCAGTAAACAATATACTAACCTTCAACAAAATTTTATACAAAAAACATTTATATAGTTCTATCTGCTGTGTCTAAACAAAATATTTAGAGGTATTTCTAAAAATTCAAAAATAATTAATCATCGGTAATTTAACTTTAATTGAAGAGCTTGAGTAAAAGTAAAAATTTTTGCTCTATTAATCTATAACATATAGATATCAAGTTTGAACAAAATTCATCAAATCTTTTAAATTCCATAGCTAAGAACCGATTTACACACAGATAAACATGGGCACAAATGGAATTGTAAAATCTAATTTTTGGTTCCCATTCTAATGAAATGTAAAAAAATTCATAATCTTAGGATTGATTGATATTTTCACGATTAAAATACTTTCTTTTATACGAGAAAGTAAAAAGCTATTTTCAAGCCAATTTTAACTTAAGGCTTTTTCTCATAAAACACTATATAAATAAAACTCTCATTAAACTCCACCAAGTACAAGACATTTTATACTTTAATTCCCTTTTGGTATCACTCGTAAAATACATTTTTATCTGGGTTTCACTATAAATCTATTTCAATTACTTCTGTTCCATGTTTGAAAGCTTACTTGAATGAACACAACTGAATAATGGCTTTTCATTGAAAGTTTATATCAGTCTAAATTACAGTAATATATGGCTCTGTAATAGATATATTAATTTAATCTTAATGAAATACTATGTTTCGATAATTTTATTGGTAAAGCCGGAGTGCTGTTTAATTTGCGTCTTTCTGACTTTTAAAAAGATAAATTTCATATGGTATTTTTTATATATATTTTAGTATTTACAAAATTTAGATTAATTTATTAAAATTCTATAATTTAGAAATTATTTTTACATTAGACACATGTTATATAAATTGAGTCCTTGTATAAATTGAGTCCTTATTATATATTAAAATTCAAGATAAATTGTAATTCATCAAATAGTTTTATATAGTTTATTCTAATCTTAACCCAAATATATAGTTGCTGATTCATATTAATTTTAGTAAAGAGAAATATAAATATATTATTAAGGAACGTACTTTGTGAAAATTAAGGTTGTTAGAAAAAAGTTAGAATAATTATATGTTAAAAGACATATTATTATTATTATTATTATTATCACCGCGTCTTACTACCCGTTCGGGTTATACGCACTTACGCTAATGTGTAATGGTAGGGTGATTGTGAGATGAAATGAAGGACCTACAGTTTAACGTGGAATCCGAACCACGGTGGGGGCCTGGCATTCTTCACATTCATAAGCTGTCTTATCAGAGGTGAAGGAAGGGTTTGATAATCAGATAAATCTTTGCCGGGACCGAGGATTGAACCCCGGCCGACAGCATAGAAGTCTGACACCTTACCCCTAGACCACCAGGTCACCTTAAAAGACATTATGAAAGATTGGCAAAGGAAATGTTTAGAAAAATCATAAGATGAAGAAAGCTGAAGAAATATCAGAAAAAAATCAAAGAATAGAATAATATGTTTTTGAATAAAATCAATTAGTTTAACACACTTTCTTCTCAAAACTGAAAAATAAACCCTACAGTATTAAACAAGCCAACAATTTTTATAAATAAACTTCTTATGATACCAAGGCTTTTGTTGTCTGATACTCTACATGTAATGGTGGGCACGTTGATTAAAAATAAGGCTTGTTTATTTTGTCTTACTTGTGACATTAAAGTGAAGACTCATATTTGGGCCTGGTATATAAATTATCTAAAGACTCTACCCCAACTAAAATTCACACAAATCTCCTATAAATTATACCTTCTTCATTCCCTAATTTATTAACACGATCTAAATATGTATAGTCCTTAGGGAAGTGAAAAATAATACCTGCGCCCTAATAATGAGTTACCTTTTTAAGTAAGCCATTCCCAAGATTGGATGAAGAATATTTAAGTTAACATAACAAATTTGAAGCTAGATATGAGTAGCGTTGAAAGGTTAAGGAATCTTTGCATGCGATGCTCTTTAGAAATAATGGGAAAAGAGGAAACAACGTAGAAATAGGGTATAAACTTAAACTCATCACAAAACTATATTCACTCATATAGAATATGGAAATATAAACTTTATTCGTTATAAGGAGATTGGGTTTCGTGCATTCTTACAATAAAAGTAACATCAATTTTATTTGTTAGATTAGAATCTTGAGATACAAAGTCATCACGTGACCAGTGAACTATCATAAACTAGATTCAGACTTTTAAGAATAAACATTCAATAATAACACAAAGGAATTTTAATATTTGTGTGTAAGTGCACCCATGATATATATATGTAGACTTACATTAATGTAGTATAACTGAGAAAAGTTATATTTATAAAGAATGTACCTGCTCTTTACTCATCAAAAAATATTATTAGGGTAGTTAAACAACACTGGTTAGTGTGGGCAGGCCATGCAGCACGAATGGAAGAATCTATTATCTTGTTCAGTGTTCAGACTGGCAAATTAATCTGGAAGAAACCATTGGGAAGTACCAGACGTAGATGAGAAGGAAACATTAAATGTACCTGAAAGATATAGGATATAGTGAAGAAGACAGAATAGATAGGGATATATGATTTTTTTAAGTACCAAAACGTCCTTTCTAGTTCCTAGGGCCATTAAGTAACCTAGTAAATAAATATCTGCCCCTGCGTTAAAGGCGTGCAAGAACATAATTATAGCCATCACCAAAATGCCAAACTACAGTAGCCCCATGACTTATTTGGTGCTGGCTGACACCTGACACCTGCTAAACACATGTTTTTGCAGATCATATGGTTCGGCGTAGGGATACATAATTTGGTCTGGTAACATTTCAAAACCGTCAGCTGTCAGCTGTGAGCTGTCAGTCAGCACCAAAGAAGCCATGAGGCTACTGTAGAAGAGAATAATGTCTTTGGTGACCTGGCGGTCTAGGGGTAAGGTGTCAGACTTCTGTGCTGGTGGCCGGGGTTCAATCCTCGGTCGCGGCAAAGATTTATCTGATTACCAAACCCTTCCTTCACCTCTGACAAGACATCTTGTGAATGTGGGGAATGCCAGGCCTCCACCGTGGTTCGGATTCCACGTTAAACTGTAGGTCCTCCGTTTCATCTCACATTCACCCTACCACTACACATTAGCGTAAGTGTGTATAACCCAAACGGGTAGTAATACGCGCTGCTAATAATAATAATAATAATAATAATAATAATGCCTTTGACCAGTTTCCCATTGATTAGGATTCGTTTAGTTATTTATTTATCCGCTAGCGCCATTTAACTGGCTATAATCGATACTTTTAGTTAGTGTTTGCGACCTTTTTTTTTACCTTGTTGTAATTTGTTTATGCTCTAAATAGCTCAATCTCTGACGATTCGGCCACGCTCACGGTCCCCGTGGTACTAGGTTGTATAGAGCTTGTGTTTCTAATTTGGAATGTCGTGGTCCCAAAGGATGTAATTATATTCAGTGCCGGTAGTCCTGGCACTAAACCCACGTTTCATATGGAGTGAACAATTATTGAGAATGAGCAATGGCACTGTAAATTAATTATGCCCTTGCTGTTATAGCCCGCTGTGTGCTCTAAGGGACATCAATGGCTATATCCTAGATATTGCAATGTATCACCGTACAATTAATGTAGTATATATTAATTTGATTTTTCATGAAAAAGGCTATTCATTCGATTTTTCCTCAAAAAGGCTATTCATTTTAACAAAACAAACAATAAAGGTAAAAAATTAACGTCAAATGATGCTTAGTCTTAAAAATGGATGACATTTCCTTCTATGTTAGGTACACACACCATTTATGTAAAGAAATTTAATGAAGGCCTCAATATAAACAGTGAGAATCATATCACAGAAAGCCATCCATGCTTCAAAACGACTAATGTTGTTATCAAAACCATTTGTGGTTATATACTGTACACGCTGGGATATTTCGTCATTATAAGCAGCATGGTAGCTCATCAATATCTTTGAAATAAACAGCTTACATGTTTTCATCCCAAGCGTCCTCGTTGAAAGAGTTCTAATAGACTTAGGTAATTTGACTCAGATCATTTAATACCCTACAGCTACCAAAACCATTCCCTTTGAAGCCTTTGTGTGACCCCTTTAAAGTATTACCTATCTCACGAAATAAACATTAGAATACTTTCGTAATTTTAAGTTTTTATCTGTTTTTCTTACAAAGAATCATGCTTCTGTTTTGTATTCAATTGCCCAGTAAAAAAATATATCATCTGCATCTTCTAATAGCTTCATTGTATCTTTTAATGTTGAACCTTTCGTACTCTCTGCATTATCCTAGTAGCATACTTTTAAGAATATATTAAATTTAACGGGGAAAGGTGTCTCTTTGTTCAAACCCATTGTTTATTTCAAAAGTGTCTGAAAAAAGACATCAAATTCGTACCCTGCCAAGTTTATCAATCAAACACACCTCAATTAGTTTAACAGTTTATTTAATTTACCCAAACCTTTCCATAATTTAATTTGGTTTCTCGTAACTAGATTATAAGCGCTTTTAAAATCTTTTTTATAATATTTATGAAAAGTCATATTTTGTTTCAACTTTTTTCCCTAATATTTGCCGAAGAGTAGATATATGATCAATTTCTGTTAAATGTATTCCTTAGAAATCATTACGGATGATGGTTGGTCAAAAAATAAAAAGTCTCAGATCTTAATATGAAAGATTTAAAAAAAAGTGTTAATTAATATGTTATATATAATAATTCTACTCTTAGGTAAGGAATGATTAGAATAATAAAAGTACATTTATAGTAATTGAATTTTTGACAATCTAACTAGGTAAATACTAAGGAATATAGTGGAATTTAATATTAATTCCAGTACAGTAAGAATATTTTTAAAACTTATTTATCAATATTGTTTTTACACTATAAAATATTTTTCCCCTCATTTCAATGCCTTTTAACTGTTTATTATTTGTATCACTCTGGAATAAACATTATATTCAACCAATTTCCTTATAATTTACCTAGTTAACTTGTCAATGACATTTATTCCATACTTTCTTTTATTATTCTAACCAGATCTTATCCAAGATTATATTTTTTCTGCCGCTTCAACCCAATTCTTTTTAAATAATTATTTTACTTTTTCCCTAATTTTATACAATTTGGCCTTTTTAAGTAATCAATAAAAATAATTTTGTTGAACTTTGAAAATAAATTATAGAAACAAAATAAACTCTATAATTCTTATAGCTACTATAGCTTAGTACACTATAATCCAAAGCTTTTCTGTTTTTATTCCAATTTTAAGATATCTACTTTATGTGTTTAATGGATGAGGTTATTTTAAGACTTGATGGGTTAAGGCGCAAGAGCTTGTCTAACGTTCACTGATATTTGATAGGGCTAAACATTACCCTTAGAATTAATTTTAATTACAATTAAAAGTTTGCTGTTTCCCCGAAGTAGCGATAAACTTAAATGTAAAATAACCAAATAGAATTAACGTAATATAGTCGTGGTATTAGCTTCGTATATTTATTAAAGACCATGTCAAGTCTGTTTAAAACCTATTCTTGTTTCATTCACACCTGACATATATGACAGAATAGGGTAACGGTATTATCTAACCACTCTATGAGGTAACTTAAGCTTATTTTGTTTAATTGAAGAATTTATTTAGTAATACCTTTAATCTAAATAAAGTATGTATAAGTGGCTTGGAACGAGTTTCAGGAAATATATTATAATTTAAAACTTGTGTTGTTAGCACCACATCTTACTACCCGTTTGGGTCATATGATTATATACTAAATAAACTAAAGGTTTTAAGGATTAGATAGGTTATACTTATAGTAAGTGCACCCGCATTTACGTATAAGGCGAGGAAAAAAACAATTTTGTAAAAAACTCTCTCAGCAAACCCAGCAAAGATTCAAACTTTTATCTCACCGCAATCGGTAGTCTAGTC
Organism: Timema shepardi; assembly: GCA_902151425.1. Classification (NCBI taxonomy): domain Eukaryota; kingdom Metazoa; phylum Arthropoda; class Insecta; order Phasmatodea; family Timematidae; genus Timema; species Timema shepardi. Next base: position 47,334 of record CABFVX010004146.1, on the reverse strand, counting down.
TAACGAGAGATTAGTGCGTTTGACACGTGGACACCGAACTAGGTAATATACTTATTATTTGGTCAAAAATACACAGTATAAATGTTTCTTTAAACAAACATTATTTTAACAAAAATAAAATAAAACTAATGTGGGGGGGGGGGGGGGGAAGCGNGCGGGGCGTGGTTTAAATAAGGCAAGAAGAAAATAGATATTTTTTTTATTATAGGGTTTTTTAATTTATCATCATTAGTACTGAACACCTTATTGATGAAATTTAGGCAATGACATTTATTAATTTTTTCTTTGAATATAAGTATTTCTCAACTTTATGAAACAAAGCAAATCCTACTTTAACAATAAAAAAAACTTTGAACTCTAATCTAAATTTTAAATGATTTCTTTTTATAATATTGAAAATATATTAATGGTGAATACTTCTAAATAATCAATAAATAAACCTAATATTCTCTAAGGATGTTATTTCTCACTTTTAAAAAAATAGATTTTTTTCTTTAGTATAAAAATAATTTCTCTTATAACATTTTAAGTTAAAAAATAATACAATTTGGGAAATCAAGGTTTTCAACCGAGTACTAGTATTTTTAAAGGAAATTTATGTTTAATATTCAATATTCTAAGAAAACAACGTTTGAAGTAATAATACAATATTATTAAATTTATTAATCTAATCGTAAGATTGTAGTAGTGTAAATATATTCCCAAACACGTCCATCTATGTTTACCTACACTATCGATTGATCGATATAAAGAGAGGATGTTAGACTATAAAGCACAATTATCATTTTAACTAATTCGTCTTAGGTAATTTAGACTTAGTAAAATTAAGTTGTTGTTAAATAAATTATTTTTTCTACTAAAATGAATGTGGCTAGAAACCTTAGTTCAATTAATATGTTTTCTGTCACTTGAGCTAGTGGTAATGTGCTGGTATAATCAGTCGGTTCAGATAGTAAACTTTTAAATAACACATAATATAACAATAAAAAAATGTTCAATAGAAAAAATTAATTAATTAAGAAATTTTATGTGTTGGAAAAACCTATTTTACTCAACATTTAATACAGAATTTCGTGTTTTCGTAACTTTGAGGTAAATTTAAATCTAGGTATATATGACTACATAAATATAAATATAGTCTTATATATTATATTTTTAATGAGGTTATGTAAGAAAGAGATAATAATTACTATCTCTAGACACTATAATTTGAATATAATGACTAACTTTTATGAGTAAATATTCCGAAAATATTAAACATATTTGGGAGAAAATTAAATTTAAATGAGATTTTTATACATATTATAAAATTAGTAAGATATGATTTTATTTTAAATATTATAGCTAATCTACTATAAATACCTAATATTCTTTTCCTTAGATTGATCTAGTCCAAATAGCTTCAGTAGTTCTATTTGCATGACTAATTCAAGAAGTGAATCATTATTTTTTAATGTTATTTATGATCAAAAAGTTTATTATAAATTAATTTGTAACTTTTTGAAATTAGTAAATCAAGTTTATTAAAATATGTTCACGTTTAAGGATAAATTTTAGTACATTTAATAGCTAAACACCCTCTCATCCCCCTTAGAAGAAGTAAGGTAGAATTTTCTCTATTCTCGAGGGTAGTAACAGATGTTACGGTTCACGGAAAGTTTCATCCCTTAGCCTACCCTCCCCCTACCACACACCATTCTTTGGTAGAAACAGCCGACCTATGTTCATTTCTACCCGCCTTGACTTGTGGGTAATAACCCGCTAGACAGCTTCGTATCAGCACCGTGCAGCCTTTCCTCAAGTCTAACCTTCACTCTACACTATACCAACTCCTAACCTCTCCCTCTCTCACTCTAAAACTCCGTCCTCTTTTTTTTTCATCCCTCTTACTAACTCTTATTAGTTATTCTCTTAAGGGTAGTAATAAATTTCTTCATAAAAGTTTTTGTAACAAATTCCACCAATAGAAGCGATCTAGAAAGAAAATCGAAAGGAAAAATAACGTAAATAAAAATTTGTTTACGAGTTGTTTCAAATAATAAGTAGTTAAACCTGGTGCACGTGAATTTTGGAACAACTCATCTGAGCTTGATAATAGCTCTACAAGAACTGAGGAGTAAGAATTAAATTAATAATGACTGTTTAAAATGAAACATTGAGATTAGGCTACGTTAGACTAGATTAAGTTAATTTAGATTAGTTTCGGTTAGTCCTGGTTAGGTTAAGTTATATTAGGTTCGGTTAGGCTAGGTTAGGTTAAATTAGGTTAGTTTATTCTAGGTTAGGCTACGTTAGACTAGATTAAGTTAAGTTAGATTAGGTTCGGTTAGGCTAGGTTAGGTTACGTGGACTAGGTTAGATTAGGTTATGCTAGGCTATGTTAGGTTAGGTTAATGGTCAGGAGTTGAATGGTATTACAGGTCGTTCCGCAATCGGTGTGGATTAGCTGAAAGGTATACTTTATTCCGAAATTTGAATGGGCCCTAATTAAATGTTTGCTGAGAAGTATACCCTATTTCAAAATTTGAGTGTACCCGTTAAACCATGTTTTCTTTAGTTTGTTTTTCCCTTGTTAAAGTTAATATTGTTCGATAAGGAGGTTGGCATTTTTAGATATAACTATTGAATACTACCACCCACACCACTGATAGTAATATATTGGGTTGCTGTCTAAGGGGAGGTCCGGGCTAAAATATTGGGTCATTCGCAGATTGAACTTTTTTCCTCATATTTATCACTGTGGTTTTTTTTAAACCTCTATCCATGCTAGTAAAACTACAGTTCCTCTAATCACGTCACTCATCCTTATCCCCTTGTTAAAATATGAGAGAACCCAGGAATGGTAGAAAAACGTGAATCTCGTCGGTGGTAAAATTTTCTAAGGTGTCATTCAAATGTTGGACTGGCCTGTTGATGATGGTGAGATCAAAACATGAATTCTTGTCGGGAAAACTAAGGGCCGCCTTTATTCAATTATTTCTCACTCTTCTTCCAAGCAAAAGAGGATAAAATACATCTAGAATACTTATTTTCCTATCACTGCCTCATTAGAGTAATTATTTTCACTATTATTACTACTATTACTAGATGTTCTCTTATACGACATGTCCATTCCTTTTGTCAGTGAACTTAGACCACCAATGCACCCTGTTTCTGCCTCCTCCTACAGCTCCCAGAATTATCTTCTTTCCTTCAAGTTATCTAGAATTTTAATCCCCCTTCTTCTTAAATTCCTCTTTCCCTCTACCTTTCCTTTTATGACGTCACGCAGAAAACAGTTCCTCCTAAGAATGTGTCCGATCCAATTTGCTTTGAGCCAAAGAATCACATCCAAAATGGTTATCTTATTAGACCCCTTTCCTAGGATTTCTTAATTTTTCAACTTATTACATACCTGTTTAGCCTGAACAGTTTGTAAGATATGGTGATATAATAATAAAAAAAACAATTTAGACGTTGGGAGCAAGAAGTTTAAGTTTAGGTGAATTTATTTCAACTCGTACTTGTAAGCTCAAAGCCAAAAATTTTGGTTTATCTAATCTTGTTACCAAGTGATAAGAAGGTTGAGGTTTCTATTCACGTCCAGTTATATTAATTTCTGTTTCCTTAATTTTTTATCCCACTGTAACACCATTTAAATGTTAGTAAATTTGGTCTAAAGTCTATTTTCTTCATCCTTGCCCAATTAGAATAAATGTAAGCTAGCAGCCCAGAAGGAAAGTAAAGACAATTTTGAGGAAACAACATTTTAAAAAAAATATATATTAGCTGCACGTCTTACCCTCCGTTTAGGCTTAACCATATGTACTAATTACAATAATAGATTAGGCATTATGAAGGATCAATTTAAATTAAATGCACCCGCATTGTCATGCAGGGAGAGTATAAATCAATTTAGGAAAAATTAACCCAATGCACCCGACCGTGATCAAACGTTGATATCCCTATCTTTGGAAATCTTATCCAAAACGTGAGTGGCGCCTTAGACCATGCGGAAACTGGATCAGGTTAAATCAGACCATAGGAGTGAATTCTTTTTTAATGTATTACAAATAATCAACTAAAGGGTACAGGGTAAATAGAAGTAATGCTCAATTTAAACCTAAATGGCATTAGGCTGTCATCTGTTAAACAATCATGATATTTTTCAAATGCACTTTAGTCTATGGTTGAAAGAGGTTTCTTATGCATATTTAAATTGTTTTCTATGTTTTTGTGAGGTTAGATATATAAAATAGTTTCTTGGGGTTCTTGTGAGGTTTGAGAAATAAATGTGTTTCCTGGATTTCTTGTGAGGTTTGAGAAATAAAAGTGTTTCCTGGGGTTCTTGTGGGGTTTGAGATAAAAAAGTGTTTCCTGGGGTTCTTGTGAGGTTTGAGATAAATAAAGGGTTTCCTAGGGTTCTTGTGGGGTTTGGGATAAAAAAGTGTTTACTGGGGTTCTTGTGAGGTTTGAAATATAAAAGTGTTTCCTGTGATTATTGTGAGGTTTGAGATAAAAAATTGTTTCCTGGGGTTCTTGTGAGGTTTGAGATATAAAAGTGTTTCCTGGATTTCTTGTGAGGTTTGAGATAAAAAAAAAAGTGTTTCCTGGGGTTCTTGTGACGTTTGAGATATAAAAGTGTTTCCTGGATTTCTTGTGAGGTTTGAGATTAAAAAAAAAGTGTTTCCTGGATTTCTTGTGAGGTTTGAGATAAAAAAAGGTTTCCTGGATTTATTTGGAGGTTTGAGATAAAAAAATGGTTTCCTGGATTTATTTTGAGGTTTGAGATATTAAAGTGTTTCCTGTGGTCCTTGTGAGGTTAGAGATATAAAAGCTTTTCCCTTGAAAATGTGAATAATGTGAATTATCATATTATTTTAACTCTCCTTAAGATGTATTTGTAACTACACTAATTACTTATCAAAGCACGTGTATATTCCTCCCAGACACACAGACTAATGTATTTTATGCCGCCAGCATTTCGACCAATTAGTTGTTAATTAACACGTACGATTCAAGTAGGGGGGACGTATGAGCCGAGGGATAAAGCATCCAACGGAAATCTAATTATATCATTACTCGTTAAATCTCCTTCACCCCTTTCACCCCCTCCCCTTATATTTCACATTCCCCTTCCAACGACAGTCCTTTCCCCAAAAGATTGAAAGACACCCACTCTACACTAGCCCTAAATCCCACCCTGCCTATAACACCGGTAATTTAATTAGCACCCTTGCATCCATGCTTTGAATTAATTGTGAGAGCGTAACGACATTTATTTGATTTTACATTTGAATGAATATACGAAAAGGCTATTTATCTTTATTTAGATTAAAGGTACGAGTGATTATTTTAAAGGATTTAAATGGTAAACAATCTATAAGTGGTGCTCACGAGTCCCCTAATCCCTTGAATTCTATTTAATTTAGGGAATATAAATTCATAAAATTCTTAACAAATCATGTCGAATACAATGACATTGAATCGAAATAACGATTTTAAGATATTGGCCAAAGGAATAATTATAGATATTTTAGTAGTTAAGAAAATTAGATAATCACCAAAAAGGATGAAAAAAGTATTAATTTAATAAACTTATAAGAAAATTATTCTCTTTGTTTATATTTTAATAGACATAAGACACAGAATATAATTTGTAAGTTGCGACAAGCCTTTAACAAATTTAAAATTTTAGTTTTAGTTCAACTAATATTGTACATTTTAAAAAATTGGATGAATCTAATGTTGGTAAAAAAAAATATTTATTAAAAAATGTAATTCATAAAGCATAAGATACTGTTTTCTAAAACATAAAGAAACTTTAATTAATAAATCAGAGGCAAAAAGAGGTATGAGTAAAATTAAAATATTATAACTGTTTACTTTACACTGTCAATGCAGGATTTTGGCTAAAAGGATAATATAATATGAAATTTACTAAAGTTGGAAAAAATGTTAATTTGCTAGATAGTATTAATATATATTGAAAATAAAAATATTATGTGGATAATAAGATTATTTTAATGTGGCTTGTGAGAGCTATGTGTAAATATAAAATGAGCCCGCTTCGGTGGCTACATGATCTAACGCGCTGCTCTCTCAGTATATTATACTCTAGAAAGTAAGGAGTTTGAGGCTGAAATCTCAATCATGTGTAATAAGGATAAATTTCTAAATAGTTTTCCACTCTCTATCTCATTGCAGGTGTGGGTAAATTTTATCAGTAGGCTATATAACCTTCTTAATCCTTTGAATTATTAGCGTGATTACTACATTAAAGTATAGCCGAACGGGTAATAAGACTAGGTGATAAGGGAAAAAGTATATAAAACTCCCTTTTTTCCCCCTAACAGAATGATTCGAAGAATGGCTCTTGGTTTTATAATATTTGAAATTTCGGGTTTATCTTTTTTTATCTTAAGGTGATGTAAAAAGGTGCAGGAGCCCAGATAATTGACTATGAAGTGGTTTTTTTATATAAAAAACCGTTTTTGACGCAATTATTAAAATATAGCTACTGTAGAAACGTTGAGTCTGCTATTAACAAAATTAAATCTCAACGGTTCTTGAATGTTGGTCATGGGCAATGTGGAACTTTGTTGGGAACTTATTATCTTCATTTAAAAGGATTCTCATCAAATTTAACTTAGATAATGACCTATATTCAAGGACTGTTGTGATAACAATGTGAATCAAATTAAACCTGGCGTATCCATCTAGGAAACTAAGGCCTTATTCAGATAATACGATTTGATAAGAATTAAAAAGAACATTTTTTGGTTGTCAAATTTTTTTAAACGTTACTCTTAGCTCAGAATTAATTCTAATTTTTTTTGTAGACTTCCATTTTCAACCATTCTCATATGCAATAATCTATGTGGATTAAATCCAGACAACATGGCGGCCATTCAATCACATTACAACGGCCAATCTATTGCCAAGAGAGAGTTTGTTCTACTTATAGAGTCAATGCACGAGCATGAAGGTCGGTCATTATCTTAAAATACTCTTTGCCGTGTTGCCTGAGGAATAGTTTTCCAGGAATTGACTCACTGTTGCTCTTAAAGAAGTTGGTTTTAATTAAGTTATTTCTAATTTAATTTTGAGTATACTTTTTATAATCTGAGCTTTTCTCATACCTAAACCAAATAGTCTCAGCTATGCGAATAGCCCCAAAAGATAAATGTAGGATTATTTGTATGAAACAAATAATTCTTTGGATATTACAAGTGAATCATTTTGGCATGCTACATACAACCGACGTTAAACACATCCCAACGTAACAAAGTTTGTAGTCAGCTAGAAGGAGAAGATAAATATTTCTAAACAGAAGCTCAGGAGGGTAGTAAATGAAATCTTGAAGAGGTTGAAAACTTAACAATGTTTTATTGAAGGGTTGTTTAATGTTGTTTGGGAAGAGGTGAAGTTCCCTGTTAGTTGTCTGGAGTGTATTTTGTGGCAGGTTGGCTATTAGCTACCGAGGAGGAAGTTTTAGTTAGAACTTACCCGAATACGCGTGCGAATTCCGGCACAACTTCCCTCGCAAGTTGGAATGAATACAGCCAGCGCCCTGAGTGAAATGAACTTTCTTTAATGAATGATCATAATGAACTTTGAACGGAATGTTTTAAGGAATTTTCATTTATATTCATATGTTTTAATGGATTAAACAAAGTATTTTACGAATGTTTATGATCATAATCCTAAACACATTATTTTCTCGATCAGGAAACCAATAGAACAATTAAATAAATGTACAATTGTATACTATTTTTGTGTAAATTATTAAATTAACATTATTGAATTAACTTGAATAACCAAAATAGGATTAATTTCAAAACCATGTAGTAAGCCAAAATGTAAAACCCCATTTAGAAAAATTGAAAGTGTGGTTTTGTTACAATATTCTGTAAGTGACTGAAAAATACTATTTCAGTATCTAAAAGGATGAATATTCATTTTAGGAAGGAGTTTTATTATGAGTTGTCATGTGGTGTGAAATAACAAATAAAATGAATCAATCTTAGTAACGTTTTAACACTAAGCTCTGCAAAAAAACAAAAAAAAAACTTCACAAAATATTTTCGTAAAATTGTGACTAAAGACAGATGTTTTCAATGAGAACAATGTTATCAGTTAGTGGAGCATTTAAAAACTAATATAATGTAAAATATAATTAAATTCTACATTTAATTTAAGGATAGCAAATTATTAATTATCCTTTACAAATATCTTCTATTTTAGATGTGCTAATGCTTTGTACATAATCTTATAAATGTTTGGATGCAGGCTTACTGCATTCATGGTACTGCAAACACAAGCAGAATAACTTCAATAGTATTCATCTTTCTCAACATGCAAAACAATTGACTTCAACTCTATTATGAGCATGAACATGTAAGGGTTTAGGAAACGTTCGAGGACATGTAGTATATATGATATCACATGTTTCTGACAGATTGTTTCTTTAGAACAGACTATGGTTTTGAGTGTTCATTCAATCTCTCATATAAGATGGAAGAGATAAGTAAATATATATTCTATCCAGCGTAAGGGTATTAGTAACTTACAATAAGAAACAGTTACCAAAATATCTTGAATGTGGCATTACGCCAAACAATACTCTCTGCAAATCATTCGTTTACTCTTTACACACATATAGTTTTATTATTATTTTATATTTTAATTCACCATGAAAAAGTGTATTTAATAATATAATAACCCGCCTCGGTGGTGTAGTTGGCTAACGCGCTTGTCATGTTGAGCTCGACTGCTGAGGATGGGGAGACCGAGGTTAGAATCTCGGTCGGGTGAACTGGGGGTGGTTTTTTCTAAAAGGTTTTCCACTCTCCCTCCACGCAAATGCGGGTTCACTTCCTCTAAATCAACCTTCTCAATTCATAATCCATTAGAGTAATTAGTACTTAAAGCGTATAACCCGAACGGGTAGTAACACGCGGTGCTAAATATCAATAAATAATAATATAATATTTTTGTTTTGATATTAACTGTTTGGACGTTTTCTCTTGGAAGTAGTAATTATTTTAATGCAATAGGTTTGTGATGAGATAACAAGCGGTATTTATGCAATCGTGTTTGGAAATTTAATCTTTATATTTTAACACCAATATTTTGTATGTCTAATGCCTAAGTTGGCCAGTTAAAAAATTATAATACTGTAAGAATGATACTTTTTGATTAAATATTTATGCAATTATTTATCTCATGTTTCCACAAACACGTAATAAATACATGATTTGTATTAATGTTTTTATTTAAAATACTCAACATATTATCGTTTGCAAATGATCAGCTTATCTGATTTTGAAGACAATTCAACAAATGCAGTATTTAGTATGAACAAGATATCTAAAGAATATAACTTAACAATATCAACAAATAAAACTAAAATCTTTGGATCTAAAGTTGAAAAGAGAATGTTGTTAATGGTATTATTTTGGAGCAGATGTCTAGTATCAAATACTAAGGATGCCACCTAACTTACGCTTGACATAAAGATGAATAAATGAAACTTGTGAAATCCCGAAAGGCCATTGGGCACATAAAATACACATTAATAAAAAGAGTAAGAAAAGTAAGCAGTAGTAAAATTTAAAAAAAAACATGTCACTTACAATATGCCGCGGAAAACTGGGTAATTACTAAGCAACAACGCAAAAGAGTAGAAGATAATTAAGTGAAATTACTACGATGACTGACTGGATATTGTTATTCAGGCCACAAAATAAATGAGATTTTATGATTAGAGCTGAAGTACAAAGTTGATAGATAAAGATACAAATTGAACCATCAGCTATTAATATTGGAACCCAACAAAAAACATTTCTAATACAGTTATATAAGCCACAAAGAAGAAGATGGCCCTAGCGTTACAGAATGCTCTGGAAGCAATATATTACTAGAAACATAATAAGATAAACAAATGCCTTGTCTTAGAAATATTTGATGATGATGAAAATGATGAAAAAGCCAAATATACGGTTATCCTTATGGAACGATTACTAAAAAATGTTAATAAAGCTATTGATTGATAATAAAGTATTACTCCACAAGACATTTTTAGGATAGTAAAATCTCGCTGAAATGAGTGAGTGGAACAAACAATAAGAATGAGGGAATTTAGATGCATGTCCACGCTAAGAATGGTAAACACAATGGGAAAATAATATTTGGAAGACATTTTCACAGATTAGAGGATAACATTAGAGGTGACCTGGCGGTCTAGGGGTAAGGTGTCAGACTTCTATACTGGTGGCCGGGGTTCGATCCTCGGTCCCGGCACAGATTTATCTGATTACCAATATCTTCCTTCACCTCTGACAAGACGTCTTGTGAATGTGAGGAATTCCAGGTCTCCACCGTGGTTCGGATTCCAGGTTAAACTGTAGGTCCTTCATTTCATCTCACAATCACCCTACCATTACACATTAGCGTAAGTGCGTATAACCCGAACGGGTAGTAAGACGCGGTGCTTATAATAATAATAATAATAATAATAATAATAATAATAATAATTAGTGAATTTCAACAACGGTTTACAATAAAAAAACTCTTCTGCTGGAAGTTAGTTATCACCAATACTAAGCTGCATGGCCTATATAAATTCACACTATCATCATCCGTTGATGGTAGATTTGTTCTTAACATATCTAAGAATGAGTGGAGACGAGAGGATTTGTTAAATTTGGTTGTATGTACATAGTATTAATTTGATTCATTGGTCAACTTTAATGTGCACTTTATGAACCAATTTATTTGATCCGTACGTGATATATATAACTGCTTAATCTTAGGATAAACACCAAAACCAGTACTCTAAAAGTTATTGTATCACTCTGAAAGGGTATATACCCATATTTCTCAGTAATAGAAGCTTAGGCTATTCCAGGAATTGACCCTGGATACATGGTCTGAAAGGAGGATGCTTTATCAAAGCAGTTATTGTGATATTTACCTATTGGATTTAAAAATATATTTTGTCATTCTGACGAAGGATGTAAACTGCCTACACATATTGGCGAGGCGTATAAATAAATAACTATATTTTCAAGTTATTTATTGACAATCATCAATAAATATTGGCAGGTGGAAAGAGGCATAATTCTCGTCTTGATTGGTTTGTCTTGGTTTGTCAATGATGAGTTGAAAACGGATAGGATTGGATTTAATGAAGTAGTTTCTCAATATGATTGCCCCATCAAAATTTACACATGTGTGGACACATTTTCTCTACTTTTTTAAACATCCTTGGTGAATGTTCTTTTATTTATTTACTATTTAGTACATATTTTGAAAAATGGTTTGTTACAATTTCACGCTTTAAAATACTTATATTTAATTTCAGGTTTGAGTGATATGGGAGGCTTGGTATATTCATCTCTTTTATTATTGATTATCTATTGAATTAAATTTCTAACGGTTTATTTTATTACTCTTATTCAAATAGTATCAATTATTTTGATAGTTTTTGACAAATATTTTTATATAAGGAATGCGGATGGTTTAAATACAGAAGAAATACCAAGAATGGAGTATATGAATCAGATAATGAGTGAAGTTGGCAAGGTACAAATATGTAAAAACAAATTGGAACAGGTTAGGAAAATGGGAGATCTGAAGCAAAACAGTAATTGCAAGATCAACGAATTAATGATAATGGTTTCCAAATCTATATTTATTGGAATGTATGAATATCTTCTCTATAGTATACAATTATTATTCCTAACCGATCATTTTACATATGCAAGTGTTCAAAACGGTAATAAATAAACGGTCATACCTATAATTAATATAAATTTATTTCCAACAGAATGTTTATTTATAAAATTATGAGCTGTTAAATTGTCTAATTTTGACTCTCCCCTTCTGTTTCCCGAACAAGAAGGTTTCAATTTCAAACCTCACCAAAGATAGAGTAAACTCCTTTTACTTTCAAAACTAACAAATCTTCTCTTGTTAACTTTCCAAACGACCTAAATCTTTTATTTTTTTATTTTTTTTTCCCGTCCCGTACAAAGTTATAGTCCCCGACTGCTTTATCAGCAGAAGACCAAAACCTCTGGCTTTCCGTCTGACTAAAAGGGTGGCTAAGACCTTTCTAGTCCCCAATTCCACCCCACGTCACACCACTGTGTCACCTCCCTTGTGTTATTTCACGAGCCATTGAACATTGATTTCTTTGGACCTCACGCTGACCACCAATCTTTTACGATATGAGGAGTGAAAAAGAGACGGGGTGTTGACTGGTAGTTTGGAAAAGAATGTGGAAGTTCCTCTTCCTTCTTTTTTTTTTTAAAAAAAAGCTTATAATTATATTAAAAACAAAACACAAGCAATCAACATTGCCAAATTCATGAAAATTTTCAATTAGGGAAGGAGGATAATTTTTCCAGGACCTATTTTTTACATTATCTTTTCCCCTCCTCGAAAGAAGAATTTTTACCGTCAAAAAAGTCGAACTTGAGGTTTTGATAAATGTTTACTTTTCATGATAATCTGAAACTGAAATGTGGCTTTCGCGATGCCGTCTCACTGTCCGTGTGTCTTTATCTAGGCCTAGGGCCTAAAAGTCATACTAATCGGGATAAAACACAGCATTTAGGGTTTTCATAGGGTCTTGCACAAGTTATTTTTTATAAATATAAGTCCAAATCTAAATAAGGTTGGTATATAGAGATGCAAAAGCAGAGAAATAGATTTTATTTAAATTTGCTTTCGCGATTTTGATTTTACCCAGGTATTAATAACATTAAAAACAAAATGAGAGTTTTAAATTTCTTAAGAAAATTATATAAAGGATACCTACTTTTTATATTAACATAAATTGCTAGTTTTGATCATATCTTCTAAACTATTTGATAAGAAATAAAGTAACAATATAAGGTTATATTACTATTCTAAAATGAAATCTTTTATTTTGGAATATATATTTATTAAATCAAAAGATTTCTGGTCTATAAGCAAATATATTCTGGGTAAGTCAAGCAGAGAGATAATTATTTTAGAGGACGGGGAGATCGAGGTTCGAATCTTGGTCGGGTGAACTGGGGGTGGTTTTTCCTAAATGGTTTTCCACTCTACCTCCACGCAAATGCGGGTTCACTTCCTATAATTCAACCTTCCCAATTCCTAATTCATTAGAGTAATTAGTACTTAAAGCGTATAACCCGAACGGGTAGTAAGACGTGGTGCTAAATATTATTATTATTGTTAATTATTTTAGGAGAATATCGGATAGGCCATTGTAAAAAATAATAAATGTGTGTTTGAACATGTTTATTATTATCGATAGTTTTGATAATAGAGATGTTTGAATTGAACATGAATGTTGCACGTGTGACGTGTTTTAAAGAAATGTTCAATACTTGAACAGTGAGCGTCAATAGACTTTAGGGGTTCTAAGACCGTATCTCATCTCTATATGTAGGGCGTTTCGTGCTGTTAAGTATTTATTTCTTTATATTTTATTATTTTAGTATCAATTTCATTATTGTTTACTTATTTAAATATTTCTTATATTCATTCATTATTAATTTATTTAATTATCACATTTTTCTGTTTACCAACTTTTCTTTCATTAATTATGTTTTGTAAGGGTGGTACAATTGCTTTCTCGTATTTTTACGCGCGTTTTCTTAGTTACTTCGCAAAGTGTTTTCCTCAAAGGTGGACGTGCGTCATCACCGCGGCTCAACTTCTCTGTTGTGTCTTGCACTCTCTTTCGCTAATTCAAATAACCCCATTCTCATCGTAACTTGCGTCAATGTGCGTCTGATCAGAATCCACCAAGATTATCCCATCACAATCCCAGCTAGGCCGACTTGGGTTACTGCTTCACCGGATCTTCAGCATAAGGTAGGATCTCACCATATCTACATACGCACACATTAATTGATTAATTCTCTCTCTAAATTAAATTAAAATCACGTGCTTTAATACGAGTTGCAGCCCCCAAAATGCCTTAAATTAATTAAGCTATTATATTCAGCCTTGTCTGGTAAACGTTTCCTTTTTCAACCAACCTCATAAGATAGGGATGTGAAAAAAAGTATCGATATTTTTCTTTTGATACTAGTATTTTTCTACTCGATACTTTGATATCGGTAATTTTCCTGATATTAATACCCCAACTCCGGTATCGGATTGGTATCGAAAGAAACCACATTTATGCCATCTTCACTCATTATAGGATTAAACCCTTAAGAACTAACTAAACTATTTCTCAATTCTCACTCATTTTTTTGTGTGACAAGAAAGAAGCAAATCTAACATTCAATATATTTTAGCTCATAATTCATTGCTGTTCATTCATATTTGTTTATTAATATGATCTGATGCCTGACTGGGCGAATGGTGACCAGTCTACTACTTCTTCCCTTATCAATGAGCAAGGTCATCACAAACTAAACAAAATAAGCTTTTTTAGATCTCAATGAACTTTGTCAACTCAAAGGTACTCCAACTTGATGAATCAGAAAATGTTACGTGCATTTCGATACAGAAACCTAATTTTATCGATAATTTTATATCGATACTAGTATGGTGTCGATAGTCTTTTTTCGATACTTTTAATGAATACAGTATCGATACTTTTCTTTAGATACCAGGCAATAATCTGAGCGACAGAAATTCAGAAAACACGGCGGCACATCAATCGGAACACCACGGCCAATCCTTAAAGAAAGTTTGGTTCATATATTTAGTAAATTAATGAGCATTATTGGGTGAAGCTCCTTCATACTGTTCTGCCATGTTGCCAAAGTAATATCCCATAGAAGTATTATCAATTCATGTTGCAGCAACTGTAGTAGTTTAGCACCTTTTGGACGATCGTAAATGATAAAGAGGACCGAATAAATTATCGTCAATAATGCCACACCTAACAGTGTATTATTCAGGTAGTATAAATGTCACATAGCATATATACATGACTTAATATTTCTGTTGTAATCTTGAGGCAGCCAAACAATCTCAAAATAGTTCCAAAATAATAAAACAAAGATGTTACTACTATCAGCTCAATTTGTATATTCATATATCAGTGTTTTGTAACAAGCAAAACAATTGGAATAAAGACAAATTATCTAAATAATGAACATTGAAATTAGTTCAATCAGAGCTGTGGAGAATCGCGTGAGTATGGGAGTACTATGTAAGAGGTTTTTATGCATACAAACTTAATTAATGTTATATTTATATTAGATTTCATTTAGGTTTATCTTTAAGAACACCGCCTACTCAAAGGGAAACTTTCCCACACTGTGAGATTTCTTGTGGTAAGGGTTGTTCTGAATAATTAAATGAATTAGCAAACGAGTCCATAATGGTCTTGAAATATTCTGCTTTGACCTTATTTTTTTCGCTCTAAGTTTGAGTTTCTTTATTAAAAGCTAGATTTATTTGTTTTAAGAAGCACTTTATCTATATTTTTTGTCCCACTCTTTGATCTCAGTAGGCCCACTACTCCATTTCACTTGCGACATATTTAAAATCTAAACCATTAATGAATTTTGATAAATAAATGTCAAATCAATAATGAAGTATTTCTAGTTATATAAGAACAAAATGTTAAGTATCAACTCAAATTAATTTTGAGCTGAATTTTTAAATAACGACCTATTCCTTAAATAACTTGGGGCTGTTGTGCTTAGACAACCGGTCTCTGACCTCCACTACTATCAGAATAATCCACCCCTGTTAAGTAAACGTAAGAATGTTCAAAATACGGTGACCTGGCGGTCTAGGGGTAAGATGTCAAACTTATATGCTGGCGGCCAGGGTTCAATCCTCGGTCCCGGCAAAGATTTATCTGATTACAAAACCCTTCCTTCACCTCTGACAAGACATATTGTGAATGAGAGGAATGCCAGGCCTCCACCATGGTTCGGATTCCACGTTAAACTGTAGGTCCTCCTATTTCATCTCACAATCACCCTACCATTACACATTAGCGTAAGTGCGTATAACTCGAACGGGTAGTAAGATGCAGTGCTAATAATAAGATTGTTCAAAATAAGAAATTAAGGTTTATTAAACACTATTTTGGGTCCTAGTTTGGAGTGTAGGGGACGCGAGAAAAGGCCTGTGTGTTGGAACTTATTATAACAAAACCTTTTTGCCAAAATAAATAAAATAATTCTTCAATTTAAAGATAGAGTTTGGTTTTCTTTACATGGTGATATCAATGGTTGTTGAATATCTGTCAATAGCATTACATCTTTAGACGATAAAACTTTTAAATTAAGAAAAATATTGTTCATTAGATTCCAGGACACCCTTAACACTTATTCAAGAATCGTTGATATCATCCTCTAAAGAAAATTAAATTTTATATTTCTACAGGAGAAATATTTTACTTATCTAAGCCAAAACATGTTTTGCTATAAAAACTTTAAAACCACTAAATCTTACCCTTTCTCACTCCCTACCTAACAATAAACTTATCTGCTTCGAGCATGAAAACTCCCGTTTACATTGGTAACCTCGTAACAATGAAAGTACCATGCGTGTCAAGCCAAAACGTTTTCCATAAAACGACCACTCACGTAAGGTTAGTGCTTCACTGGATGAAACAAGACTGTTTGAAATCATTTTGAATTGCTCTATTCCGTTTCAAATTAGTTAAGTACTATTCATTACATTTGTGAGATTGCATATTATTAAACGGAAAAGAAACAACGATTTTACAATTAATTGTACATGAATATCAAAACCTGGGTTATTTAGTTTATTATAGGTTACGCAAATAAAACGGCATCATATATCATATTCTTAAATTTGAAAGATTACAATTGGACATAAGAGTAATCACATCCATTTTCGCAATCATAAATTTGAAAAATTACAATCTTTATCTATATAAGAGTAGCCTCATTAATTATAACATTAAAGAATTTGAAAATTACAGTGTAACATAAGAATAACCACATCAAGTATCACATTATTAAATTAGAAAAATTACAATTGATTATTATTTGCATCCTTTAGAATTTTTATTTCTGGTCTTAATTTCCGTGTCTAAAGATCTAACAATCTTCAAATTTCATTATCTTTTAAAATCTAGGTCTATGAGTTTATCGATTCTATTATACTTTTAGATTATTTTTGTTTCCCATTATAATTACTTATTTCTCCATTTAATTTATTCAATTTAGATCTAAATTTTTAAAAGTGGTAATGTTTGATAATATATCAGGTCTTCAACTCCAGTATGGGGCATTCTGAGCTGCCCCGGTGAAAGCAAGCTGGACCACACCAACTCTAATTATTATCGAGGTTCTTTATCTTGTTATTTTAAACATGTCAGAAGTCCACAATTGTATACATTACCACACTAGTAAATATTATCAAAATTATATTTAAGTTGAATGTTATTGTGTCAACAATTAGCCCTATATACCAACTAGGTCTGAATGTCTTCGAGATAAGTTATCAAATATTAATGAAGAATTTAAATATACAATATTTTTCATTAAGATAATTTGAAACAAAAAACAAATTTAATTGATAAAATATTTCTATATTTGTCTGTCAATTCAAGTAAATTAAGAACATATAATAGTACAAAATATTCTATGAAAACTGAACCATCACCATCTAAGCTATTTTTCTTTATAATTATAGTAATATATTTTTATTTTTAACTATTTTCCTGTTGTCAACTGTCATTGTCATGGTTTCAGCAGTTTTTAAACATATAATATTTTATTAAAATATCTCAAGAGTGTTAATTTTATTTCATTTCAAAATCTCTTATTCAAATAAATGAGAAACATAATCAATTTTAGCCTACTTGAAATAAAAATTTATAATTTTTTTATTTGAAGTTAAATGTATTTATATATAACTTAACTCCTAACATTGATGAGTAAATATTTTTCAAATATTTAAAACAAAAAATACAAAAATTGACATAAATTTATAACTTATTTATATTAATGTTACCTTAGAACAGTTTTAAGGTATCATTAATATAACCTGTAATACATTCTAAGTATCGTGACTTCACACAAGAATACGTGAATGAGTAAAACAAATTATTAAAAATATAATTTTTATTTAATTCATGTTGTTCCTAATTTACTTACCGTATTTATATTGAAATGTTTATGTTTGTGCAGTTTACGTGGTCCCTCCAGATATTTTTGCTGTCCAACCAGCATTGTAAGTAATAATGTTTCAAGTTGCTATTAAAATCATGTTGGCTCATTTACGTTCTTACCATACAATTATCCATTAGTCTGGAGTTTGAAGGAGTTTCATGGAACTGATCAATAAGTTTTCAATATTCCCCCCTCCTGTATAGCAAGCAAATATAAGAACACTTTATATTTATTTAGAAAATGTGATTACTTATTGGATAACTGTTTAGTACAATGTATAAAATATTTTTATTATTATTAAAAGGTGGTTTACCTGAAAAATAGGTGCCTCAATTTCAGGGAATGTTGGAAATAATTGAAAAAGCCTTAAAAGCAAAAGGTCATAGGTCATATTAAGCTTATATGTTATCTCTAAACTTATTTATTACATATTTATTAAGGTGTTTATTTAAGTTATACATACGTACGCTTATTTTTAATCAATACAACAAGGCGTTCACCATTAATATTATTTCCCTTTGAAAATAAATAAATAGCGAAACAAATGGGAAAGCGATTTGATTATTAATAAATACATAAATATAAATTAATTTGTCTCCACAAGTTAGGGGACGTTTATTTATCAGAGTTGATTTTTAAACAGCTATGTTTCATTATAATAATATATAAGATATTCTGATTTTTGGATGATCGTAACCAATGATGACCGGAAAAAATAAGGCATAGTAAAGTAGACTGGATAGAACAAGCTCAAGATAGGGACAGGGTGTAATTAGGTGGACTGGATAGAACTAGTTCATGATAGTGATAGGGTGTAATGAAGTGGACTGGATAGAACTAGCTCGTGATAGGGACAGGGTGTAATGAGATGGACTGGATATAACTAGCTCGTGATAGGGACAGGGTGTAATGAGGTGGACTGGATAGAACTAGCTCAATATAGGGATAGAGTGTAATGAGGTGGACTGGATATAACTAGCTCGTGATAGGGACAGGGTGTAATGAGTTGGACTGGATTGAACTAGCTCATGATAAGGACAGGGTGTAATGAGGTGGACTGGATATAACTATCTCATGATAAGGACAGGGTGTAATGAGGTGGACTGGATATCACTAGCTCATGATAGGGATAGAGTGTAACGAGGTGGACTGGATATAACTAGATCATGATATGGACAGGGTTTAATGAGGTGGACTGGATATAACTAGCTCATGATAGGGATAGAGTGTAATGAGGTGGACTGGATATAACTAGCTTCAATATAGGGATAGAGTGTAATGAGGTGGACTGGATATAACTAGCTCAATATAGGGATAGAGTGTAATGAGGTGGACTGGATATATCTAGCTCAATATAGGGATAGAGTGTAATGAGGTGGACTGGATATAACTAGCTCAATATAGGGATAGAGTGTAAGGAGGTGGACTGGATATAACTAGCTCAATATAGGGATAGAGTGTAATGAGGTGGACTGGATATAACTAGCTCAATATAGAGATAGAGTGTAAGGAGGTGGACTGTGTAGTACTAGTTCATGATATAGAGAGATTGTGCACTTAGGTGCAGCAATGAACTTTCAAGTTATTAGTGGTAGGGTAAGTAACTGACTAATTATCTAATTACTATATTATGTTTTTGCCTCAATGCGTTTTTGTTTTGTATTGTTATTCTACCCTTAATGACGTGGACTACATGATTGTGAATACACAATTATTCAATATAATAACTCTTTCCCTAACACAATCTTTTAAATTTGATTCTCGTTTGTCTTAATTATATCACTTAAAATAAAACTCGAAATATTTTAATAATTCTATAAATGTCCCTATGTTTAAAAAAAAAATTCTGATCTTGAAGTAGTTTTTCCTAAACACATTTTTAAAAGGTCTTTCATAGTTTAGTCCATTATGGTCATTTAAAAAAAATGGTTTATATCTATCGTCCTTACAGGATGAAGACTAAATATGTTAATGGACGTATTTATGGTTTATCTTGAATGGAAAATAGAAACAAGTTTATTTTTAATTTCAATTCAATGTTATCCAGATTTAACTACTAAATTGAAGTTCTTATACACATCCAATAAGCAGCTGGAATATTCTCAGCAGATGTATATGATACCTTACCAACTATGTTTATTTACTAGCCATGTATGCAAATTTGAAACAGGGTTCATTGCTTATATTAACTCTTCATTTTGGCAAATATTAGTGAAAAAAAATTGTTTTTGTATTCATGACTTTATAAAATATATAATAGATAGTTAGACCCGATTATTTAAAAAAATACGTTTTTCATATTGTTCAATATGACAAATTAAAAATGCTCATACATCCATAAACATCTCTAAAAAATAATGAAAACCAAGAAAATACGTATTAAAATTGCCAAATTTCTAAAAATGACCAGTGAATGACCTATAAAAACGCTTCCATACCCAGGGATTATGAAAATTATTTAGCAAAACATCAGTATTTAACGTGATATCCAAAATAGATATAACATGGCTTCAAAATGTGGTGATTGACATAAAAAAGAACATATTCTGGCGTTTAATCTTTCATTGGAGCTGTCTGAGGACATCAACAGAAAAATCTTTAGTAATTTATTTCACAAGATATCGATAATTAAATTAATATTAGATTTAAACATTTCAAACGGATTGGTGGTAACAATATTGTATCTTTAATGTTATATGACTATAGTTATTAATATAATTTATAAAATATCCATACCATCTTTAATTGTATTTTAAGGCATAACCTAATTGAAAGAATAAAACCAGTAATTATGTATTTTCTTATAGGAATGGCATCCTTAGAACACGGACATAAACCTCATTATTTTTCTGTCTTGCTCTCGATAAAATAGAACTTCACTTTTATTAGGAAAGTTGGATCGATTCCTGAAAAAATTATTATAATATAGAGCCGATATATTTCAAGTGAATTATCATTAAAAATAAACAAATTTCCCACAATCATGGCATATCTTGATTTTAAAAATCTCAACTTCAAAGGAAAAGTTGACGATTTTTAATTTCATTTTGGCATTGGCTTTATTCTTGAAATAAAAATCATTTACTAAGTATTACAGGAAGTTCTGAACATCTGAATTCGTTCTCACCTTTTTAATGACACTCCTTTAAACCAAAATTGAAATGTAAATTAAAAGAATCATTATCAAATATTAGGGTAAAATACGACTAATATTGATGAATTGGATATTTATAATTTTAATGTCATAGCTACTTTCTATTAAGGTTGTATTATCGTAAATGGCTATTAAAACAAGTCAATCTATTTTAAGTACCAACCTAATGAACAGTTAACTGAGGTATGGGATACAAATTTAAGTCATGAATATGAACATAATATAAACTGTAATTTTATGAATTGTTAATTTTAGTAAGTCAAAATGGCTTAGTATAAAATGTGTGAAGAATGTCCCTTGGTGAGGGATAACTCCTTGATATTTTAGTATTAAGAATGATCGTTCACTAAGCATAAGGTTCCTGAATCAAATTACTTGTCCTGGTGTCATTGTTCAATTTAAATAAAAATATATCAGTTTAATTTAATTTTTTTTAAACGATATATTACCCACTACCGTAATCAAATGGTTTAATATTTATTTGTGAAATTTAAGATCCACTTTCTGAGAATATTTATAATATTAGCACACGTCATATAGAATAAATTAAATATAGAAGAAACGCAACACCAAGTTTCAAGGCCGTTAATTCATCTATGAGAAAGGGTAAACCCACTTTTCAACAATGATACATTTTTACACCATGTTGTGAATCTAAACCAGGACCCTTAGATCGCTAGACGGACTAGCAACTGGCAGAGCTAAACTATCTCGCTAAATGACCTAGGACCTCACTCTCAGAATATACGTAACTGTGGATTATCAGAAGATAGAGGTTTGAAATTAGCTCGAGTTTTTGGTCTACAACTCTCTCTTTCTCTCTCTATTCAAACAAACGTGTGATATTTTCTCTTCAAACAATACTCATCCCTAGAACATGAACACATTAAGTTAAAAATATTCTAATAAAACGCGTAGGTACTTGGATATGATGACAAATGATTAGATATATTTAGTTTTTTTATATGTTAAAACTTTTCCACTGCTTTGAAATAAATTATTTTCTAATTAGGACTCTAGATAACCATACTACACTGTAATGCCAGATTGTAGTTACATTACCTACCTAAGTTACAAACAAATGAAGACTCCTGGTAAACACGTTTCGGTGGCCAAATGGTCTAAAGATCTACTTTTGCAGTAGAATATACTGCATTTTAAACTTCTCTAGGATTGAGGTCAGCGCAGCCGGAGAAGGGGGAGTGGAGGCTCGTCACATGCTCGACCAATCCGTGAAGGACACACGTTGCCAGATGTATTGACAGTCACTTAGTATGCCTGTGTAATAGTAACGCGCGAACTCCCGCTATATGGCAACTATGCTCACCTGCCTACCCACCACGCGGATCCTAAGGCAGTTTAAATGGTAATATAGACTGTGAATGATAGGAAGATTGAGGTTTGAATCTCGATTAGTTTTACTCAGGGCTGTTTTATTAAATATGGTTTTAAACTCTCCCACCAAGAGAATGTGATTATACTTTCTATGAGTATTAACTATATAAACCCTTAAACTATTAGCGTAGTTAGTATATATATATATATATATATAAACCAAACGGGCAGTATGACGTGGTGCTAAAAATAAACACCAGGCTACCATACTACGATATGACGTTTATTTTAAAATGTACTACCTACCTAAACCTGATATTATCCGTGGATTAATACGGTCCCTCTTTCAAAGGTTCTAACCTTCTTTAAACCATTGGTTATAATATAACCATATTATGGTGGTCTAGGTGTAGGTTATCGGACTTCTGTGCTGGGGGTTCGGGTTTCAATTTTCGGTCCCGTCAAAGATTTATATGATTGACAAACCCTTTCTTCACCTCTGACAAGACGTGTATCAATCATAGCTCGTGAATCTGTGGAATGCCAGGCCTCCACCGTGGTTTGGATCCCACGTTAAACTTTAGGTCCTCCATTTCATCTCACAATCATCATAACATTACACATTAGCGTAAGTGCGTATAACCCTAACGGGTAGTAAGACGCAGGGTTAATAATAATAATAATAATAATTTAGACATTTATTTGGAGCCTTAATTGTGTCTGGAGCCTAATTGATTCCCATACATAGTCACACGCATATAATAAACAAATCATATGGTGCATTGTTCCCTCAGCATTCACTACTCCATGAACTGAAAACCATATCAACACGAGCATGAAAATTGCATGCATCCGTTCATAACCAAGATTTACTGGACGCGTTTGTGTTGATTTTTTTTCTGTGNGGGGGGGGGGGGGGGCTGGGTTTCGCTCCCACGGGCAAACAACCAGAACGCAGAAATTACAATTGCAAATAACCGGGCATGAGTGAGTACGCGATACTTTACTGCATAATAAACATGTAGTATTGTTAGGGGTGGGGAGCGGGGAGGTAGGTTGAAAGAGGTGCTACCATTTTGTGACACAACACTCGTCTGAATAGAGTATAAATGAGTAAAAAGTTATAATGGTAGTTTTTGGTTTGGTACTGTGTATCTTTTAGAAACTAATGAAAATGTATGTATTCATTTGAAGCCGTTTTTGTTTTAATGATTATATATTTAGTTTGAATGGTATACGGATGTGTTTTTGTTTAAGCTCTAAAATACATTTTTACCCTTATTTTTATTTTCCCATATTTTTTTTTCATATGACCTTTGCCTTACTGCCCGTTTGTGATATCCGCATTAAAAAAACTTATAGCTAAGAATGAGAAAGGTATAGTCTAATTCTAATATATTAGAACATTCTTGGAAGAAGAATGAGAAGTAGTTTTACAAATAACATACTATACAAACATGAATTTAAATTCCAGCCTCCACGAGGTGTAAGATACATTTCTTATTAATTTAATAAATATACATATATTACTAATACTTTATAAATGATAAATTTATACTAACAATGAAATTGTGAATCTACAACGACTTTATTACATTACATTGACATAAATCCTAATAAGAAACCTTATTTGTCGTCTAGATCATAATTGCAGCTAAGAGTTAGTTACTCGTTCATAAAATTCAACAATGGAAATACCTGTTAAAGTATTAATTAACTTAATTTCGGATATCAGGCTAGAAGATAACTACTTGTTGATGACCACCATCATTTTGAAGTTCCACTAGCCCCCACAGATACCACTCGTACGGGATCATTTGACTTGGGGAGATATGTATTCATAAAATCAAAAAATGACACTTGGAGACGCGAATAGATCCCGGGATATTTAGCTTAGTACGCCAATTATATAAAAACTGAGCTCTCCAGGAATCTACCCGTGACCAGGATCATTCTTCACCCATATCTTAACGCAGATTCGGTGATGGACGTGGGGAAATTGTCGGATACAAATGTGTGATCAATTAATATCATGAGCTATCAGATAATGCAGTCACCATCACCCCGGTTGTTTCTGCATCCAAATGTACAATGACGCAATTATCATGTACATGAATTAATATTTTATTGAGTCCATCAAGAATAATTTATTATCTACATCTACACTAATATTATAAAAAGGAAATATTTGATTTTTGTTTTTGTTTGTAATGGATAAACTCAAAAATTACTGGACCGATTCTAAAAATTCTTTCACCAATATAGCTACAGTAGTCCCATGGCATCTTTGGTGCTGACTGACAGCTTTGAAAAGTTACCAGACCAAATCATGTATCCTTACGCCAAACCATATAATCTGCAAAAACATGTGTTTAGCATCTGTCACTTTTGACGGTCAAAAATTTAGGTATATACCTAAATGTTGACTGTCAGAAGTCAGCTGTGAGTTGTCAGCCAGCACCAAAGAAGCCATGGGGCTACTGTACATTATCATAGAGTAACATAGGCTATATATTATTTTGAAAATTTAATTTATTCCTCATAAAAATGTCGATAGTTTTACACAACTTATAAAAATTTCCTAAAAATATGCTTTCTCCACGTGCGCTGCAAAAATTGTTGGTATTACATAAAAAATACTATACATATTGAACGTTCTCAATAATCTGAACAAAAAAGTCTGCGAGACAATATATCTAATTATTATAGTTATGTTACAATAACGTTTTTTTGTTGAAATTAGTCAACTAAAACACGGATTCGAACAAAAAGTGATTATATCCGTATCATGATATGAATCCTTATCCGAATCAATTATTTAATCAAAACCGTGATCTCCCCGTCATCGGCAGTCCAGTCTACTGCAATAGCGTCGTGTTAGACCACGCAGCCACTGAAGCGGGTGTGATGGGTAGATAATTTATATTATATTTTTACTATTTACAGAGTCGTGTTTGAATATACTTTATGTTTATTAAATTATTGAATAAGGGTTCAAAGATTTTTTTATTTATGATATAATAATATTAACTTAAATATTCAATAATTTGTTACGATCGTGTGTTCAGGAAAACTCGTACAAGATCGGGATGATCTTTCTTTAGACTAAAATCCCTAGAGCATGTACGATGCCTTAAATAATGTAATGAACGTTGTCTCAGGTCAGTTTATTTTTGAATTTGAGCATTTATTTATTGACGATGTGTCTCGTTTTCAATGAATGGATCAGTTGTGTTTTGATTTATCTCAAGACTAACTAAAGAAACTATTGGAACTTGTAGATGAAAATAAATATTTTTGTTTTGCTTTAAGTAGTACCTGATAGGACTAATTTGTGTAGGACAATCTCAAAAGGCAGTCGAGGACACTATTCATGCTTCTTACAAACGGTTATATATATATATATTTATTTATTTATTTATTCACCTACAAAATATTTTATAAATAATTCTACACTTTACTGGTAAACGTAAGATTTCAATTCATATCACCATCAAGAAAAATTTTAACAAAACTTTGTTTGAGATGCCTTCTCAACTACTAAAGTTTTGATGTCATGTTATTGCATCCATTTCTACGAATAAAAAATAACTTTTACAAACCTTTTAGCTACATTCAAGTAATGCATCCTCAAGCTGTTTTTATTACGTAATTTAAAACTTAAAGTAGTTAAAATTATTAGTGAGCATATTGATAATTTACTTTATTGCCACCTTTGTAACCATATTGGAGAACGCTGTTAAAATTATTAAATCTTTACGTTTTTACAACTTAAAAAATCTAATGATATAAATTCTTTATCAAATACATAGTTATTATATTTCTTTGTCCCTCTCAACATTTGTTTATATTTAATATATGTAAACTTTGTGTTTAATTTGTCATAAACTATTGGGGTAATTGGTTTGCGATCCGATCAGGATTTAAAAAAGTTTATGTTATTATTTCTTTTTACTCATTGGCTTACTTTGTTTGATCAATACCACATCGTTGGGTACGTAACGTAGACTGTCCTCCAAGGTCATTGAGTTTTGTTTACTTTTGGTGGGAGAGTTCCGGGTTCAAACCTTAGTCGTATACCCTGTGGGTGATGTATTAATAAATGGGTTTCTAATACAATTTAAAGAAAATATGGATACACTTTCCTTTAAATATATCTTAATATGTCTACATATATCCACCTACTTAAGTGTCAGAGTGGTATAAAGAATAACTCTAGTATTAGATTTTTTTTGCTTATTTTAGAGAGATCGATGATCGAACCTTGGCCAGGTCTACAGAGTGGTTTTTCATAGCGTTTTTCATACTCTCTTCACAAGAAAATGCTTACATATGGCCCCCAAAATGCTTCTTTTCTCATCTTTATCCCCATTAGAATAAAATTAAAATATGCATTAAGCATAATTTTATTCAATAGTTAAATTATTAAGTACAGATATCTAGGAAAAGTAGTAAGACACAGAAAAAAACAGATTATTTTTTATAACACGACAACATCAACGGGACAAAGAAATAAGCGTGATTTAAGTTCCATAATATTTCAGTTTTTGTGCTTATTACATATTTTTAACCAAAATTAATACATTATTGCACGAATATGTAAGTATAAATTAATTTTCTACTCGGAGTAATCTCAACAACTATTTGGTAGGTCTAATGAAGGAAAAATTGCTGTATTTTATAAAAATAGGTTTGAGGTCAAAGAAATCAAATTTTCCCTATTGCCTTAAGTCTACAATAATATAATTTTATCCACCTATAAATATAGCAACTATTTTAATTAAAGCTTTTTTATATATAAATTAGATTAATTATAGATTGGGAATAAACCGAGGTAAAAATATCGAGCATTGGAATTCTATCCTAGTTTCAGAACTCAAAACACAATGTTAGGTTGTCATTTTATAGTCAAATAAACTTTTTAATATATATTTGTGTCATCAAATTTTTCAAAAAATAATTTCATGGTTTGGGTTAGTCCCCTTTAAATTATGATTAAATGATTTGAGGGAAATGTGTTTGCAATTTAAATAGTAAAACTTATTCTGTAGAATAGAATAAAATATGACTCCAGTAAAACAAAATCCTACACACATTTATTTATACAGTTTCTGAATTTTTTTTTTGTATGCTAGGATTAGATGATATATTTTTTCAAATGAAATGAAAAATGGTTCATCAAATTTTTGGATACTTTAAACAGATATTAAATAAAGTCTTGATAACTATTTAAAAAAAATATAATTGATAGATATTTGAATTATTTTGTCAAAAAAAGAACTACTGCGAAAACCAAAAAGGTTCTGCCCTCACTTTGAAATTATTACCACTTCACTTTAGCACAGATTTAATTACTTTGGAATAATTTTTGAACGAGACATTAAGGGATTTAAAGAGATAATTATAGTGCCAAATAGGCTATCTTCTAATTAAACCACTTTCTTAATTGTGTATACAGAAATATCCCTTAGTAAATGTAAACACGTTAACAAACCAACTCAGACTGAATATATGTATGTAATTTGTTATATATATATAGTAATTTGTTTTATTAAAATGGCGAAATGTCAATCTAATGCCAACTTTTAAAAAAAAGTGGATGACGCATACATAAAACTACTGCACATCATCCCCTAATCTAATTAAGCTTTAAGTGTCTTAATAGGAATACGACGAAAAAGGTGGGGGTAGTTTAGGGATTGGGGCTACGTGCTGTAGTCACGCATGTCAGGGAAGCCACCCTCGACTGAATTATACGGAGGGGTTGAAACAGAGGGTAGTATAAATTAGTCAGCGAGCGGTCAACGGGTGACGAGGGGTGTATGGTTGTATTTGTAAATGTATGTATTAGAAATAGAGAGAGAGGGCTCGTGTAATGGATAGGTTGAGTCAGTGTAATCTGTACCACCGCGTGTAACATCCCTAGTCAACTAATCTCTTCCCCTATCACCCCCTTCCAACCTCTTCTTAGTGCCATTTCACACCCCTGTGTTGAGCCCTTACCTTTTAAATAAACTACGTAATTTATTTTGTTTGTGGTGTCACTTAAGATCTATATCTGCTACCTTGCACGTAATATATCTCAAGGGGTGAGAATAGCTAAAGGCATTGCCAAGTTCGTTCAAAGATTGCATCACAATTAATTTAATTTATTTTAAAACATAATGTTGAGGTCATTAATAATAACAAAATGTTGTGTAAACAAAAGAAATTGGTGCGAAACGGCTGTATTAAAGTAGACATTGAAAAGAGACTAAAACGGCATGGCCTATACACATACCAGAAAATTTCAATCCTAAAAGTTCACAATTAAAACACTACTAAACATAAACTTATGTAATTTTCGGGGTATATAAGTCCCTTAGCAAAGCACCCCTGCAGTCAGCGTCTAGATGGCAATGTATACTTCCTCATACCACCCATGTCCATATGGTGTGGGATCCATCTGAAAGCATGTTAAAGATCTCCCCGAAATAGAGGCCTGGTAGTTGGCTCTACTCACTTGGAGGCCTAATGTTGAATGATAAATGTTATGGCAGAATACTGCCTTCTTCACAGTAGTACAAATCATACCTTGGTTTATTTTCGTAATCAGTTTTTTCCCAGCCGTATATGTGGCACACAAACTTCTCCAAGCTGTCATTTAGGGGCTCACTCACCATACATTATTCTCCAAAGGCTTTGAACGATTCAATGTAGTGTTCTGTAGGGCTCATTAGTTTGAATGGCTCACCCTTTCCTTTGCTATAAAAGTCTGAAAAACGGTCGCAGCTTGTGAAAATATGGTGTCCTATCAGATCTGTCATGAAGTTATCATTATTGCAGCTATCTGAGAAGTTAGGACTGTGCGTGCCAACAACATTTTGAAGAGAGACAATCAGATCTTTTCCTTGCCCATCAATTTCCACATAAACTTGGCATTTAATTTGTTGAGTGAAATCTAGTAGAATGATGAGGAAATCGTTGTTATCAGCATGAACAAGAACTGCATGGATGCTGCTTTCTCCAACATGTGCAGCATGTAAGTAAGGATAGCCTTGTGTCGGCCTCTTAGTGGTCAAAAGCAAGTGAAGTTATCTCTGTCGCTTCAACAGACGTTACTTTCCAGCACTTGTCTTCATTAGAAATGAAGATAACTCTACTCTTCAAATTGCTTTGATAGATGTGTGTGCTCCATAAATAAATTAGAAACTTAAAGAGGCTATCCTTGTTTGAATTAGCTGTAAGGAACTATGGCCAAGGCTTAACTTTGAAGCCTCCTTTGATATTTGCATAAGACGCAGGTTTAGTATTATGTTTCAAATGAGCTCTTTTAAAGTCTTTAATTGAATTAAATTTGTACAAATAAAAAACTCTATCAATTTTGTTTCCTGGGTTCTGGAGTAGTTATTATTTTATTATTAGCTCTGCGTCTTACTACCCGTCCGGGCTATACGCACTTACGCTAACGTGTAGGGTGATTGTGAGATGAAATGGTGGACCTACAGTTTAACGTGGAATTCGAACCACGGTGGAGGTTTGGCATTCCCCACATTCACAAGTTGTGATTATTACACGTCTTGTCAGAGGTGAAGGAAGGGTTTGGCAATCAGATGAATCTGTTCCGGGACCGGGGATTGAACCCCAGATCCCAGCACAGAAGTCAGACGCCTTACCACTAGACCACCAGGTCACCATTATGGAGTAACTTTAGGAAGATTGTCTCGCCAATGGAAACAGTACAATGTTTTGTGAATCTCAGTATATTATTAGGTTACACATAATCATTATTAAATTCTGTGCTATTCTCGGCAATTCTTTTCGGTGGATTTAAGCGTATGAACTATGCGACTCGAAATAGCGGGACATTATTTGGGTTTGAACCTTGTTATGGTTTTTATCATTGGATCCAACCTAAAAATGACCTGAACATTTTTTTGAATAATTGATTGCTTAAGAGATTTTGTACGATTATATATTTTTTTAAATCCATGTTTAGTAAGGGGGGGGGGGAGTGCGTTATTTTTAATGTTTTTTTTAGCAAAAAGATAAGAAAGCTACCAATTTTGATTTCTGTGTTACCATATTCGTAATCTATACAAAAAAAACTGAATAGAGTGACACTTTACACTTCAAAACCTTATTTTTAATCTATAAACAGGCAAAAGCCACATATAAGAGACCTCGATCAACCTCTATCCATGCTGCCATTGTCCAGTTTGTGTTTTTAATTTCTTCTGTGAGAGAGGGGGACTGATAAACCTTGAAAATTACAAAATTTTGTATTTTGTTGTATCTTAGCGGTCATATTTGAGGCCGGCAACTTTTTGGTAAGAGTAAAGGCTTTGGGACTTCTAACCTACTTTCACTATAATGATATGAAACTCACCATACTGTAAAAAATATTTTTAATATATGGGAAAAATATAAATATCAATTGATAGATTTATTAATTCCGCACAGTTTTATTTAAAAAATAATTTATAGTGCTGAGGGTTTAATATTATAATTTAATAAAAATTAATATATAATAGGCCATTACATCAAATTGTAAACATCCGATAATTCAATCCTTTCAATCCTCAGCTTCTCTATTCGCCGTTAAAAAATAAAAACGATTTCAAATTGGAAATCGGTGGCGTGGTAAAGGATTGGTGTGAAAATAGGGGAGTATTAAAGATTCCGATCATGTTTTGAGGTTCAGGCGGGTTAGCGAGATGGGAGTTTTGGGGGCTTGGCAGCTGAAAAACTCCAGACGTTACAAGTCGCCATTTTCATTAGGAACTTATGGGTTCTCAGGAGGTTGCGCCCTCTTTTTTTTTTATCCTCCCCTTCCCCGCCTCATCGCTCCTCTCTCTAACGAAAACAAAACACGTACTTCTCAACTCTCTTTGGGTCTAGCTACCATCCCCCTCTCGAACCCCCCTTTACCCACAACACAACCATTTCCTTTCTCGCGGAAAAGTCCAAGAAAAGTTGTCTTTTTCTAGACGCTTTCTTCTATTTCTCTTCTTTCTTTTTCTCACTTGTTCTGGTATTCTTTCCCTTTCTTTCTTATGGAAAAAAGATAAAGTAAGGACCTAAGACGGATAGCCATCCACAATTTCACTCTGTAGAGTTTCCTTGAACAATGAAGAAAACAAAAGGAGCGGGTTGCGGTATTTTTTTTGTTTTGTTTGTTTTTTTTTCAGCAGAAAAGGCAACAGTAATCTCACAGTTGGGTATTAATTGGTAATTTAAATTCGAGTGGAAAACATAAAACAACCGGTCTTTGGGTTCAGTAATTAACTATTTGCCTATACTTAAATATAAATTAAGGAGTTATTACAAGTTGGATAGGCTTACTCATACTTACAATTAAATTCCGCATCTGTAGATAAATTTCCTCGGTCCCGGCACAGATTTATCTGATTACCAAACCCTTCCTTCACCTCTGACAAGACATCTTGTGAATGTGGGGAATGCCAGGCCTCCACCGTGGTTCGGATTCCACGTTAAACTGTAGGTCCTCCATTTCATCTCACAATAACCCTACCATTACACATTAGCGTAAGTGCGTATAACCCGAACGAGTAGTAAGACGCGGTGATAATTATAATAATAATAATAGTAGATAAATTGATTAAGTGTATGGATTAAATAGTCTGGTTGAAGGCTACGGACGTTAATGTGGTGGCTTTCAAACTAGCGATACTGGGGATATTTTTAAAAATAATTTGTCCTAAGCTATTCCTCCATTGAAATGTTGCGACCTTATTAATCCTTTCATGATTGTCGTAAAAGACAGATAGATATTAAGAAGCTGTGGAAAAAGAGATAATTCTCTCTATCCGTTGGCAAGGGGAGAAAGGTATGGTTTTATATGGTCTGTTTTTTTTAGCAAATGCTCGAATCACGGCAGGTTTTAAGAAATTAACTCTCCCCGAATAGTTTACTAATCTTTCTCCACGCAATCGATCCTGCACTTTACATTAAATTATTTCCTACTTATTTTTATCCCCAATGTGTACAAGATGATAGCCAAGACGCAATGAGTCTAAAATAAATATTTCAAATAATTTAATAAACAATATTAGAATGCATACAAATTAGCCCAATTTATAGAAATAACTATATTGGGATGGTTATTATATTATTTAATGTCATTCAATAACTGTATTTCTTATTTTAATACCATTAATAACTAATCGTTTCGGGTATTACAAATATACAATTAATGCTAATTTGTTAGCTATGAGTAATGTCGGATCAAAGGAGGAAGTGTATTCATATTTTTGTAGAGGTAAGGTAAAAATCATTAATGAAAAACAGCCATTGGTAAGCACGATCGGGATTCAAACACCGATATACAAATTATCGGTAGTTCAATCTATTTCAAGAGTCATGACTTTAAGCATTTGACCACTGAAGCGTGTAACTAGTCTTCTATATAGTATATTCAGAGACTCATTGCTCAAACTACACTTATAGATTGTTTAAAACAAAAGTAGAAAAAAATCCCTGTACATTAGCATCCAGAAAACTATGCTAATACCATTAAATTCTGTTCAAACTTTGGGTATTCAGCTCGGCAAAGCTGTTCAAGCATGCGTGAAAAACAGGTTGCATAGGAGTTAGGCGCGGTGCACTCCAAATGTAATAATAGCAAGCACTTTCTGTGACGTAGGACTGTTAATGATAACCCTCATAACGGAGTGGCATTTATAGATGAACTGGTGTATTGTTTACTGTTAAATGTGGTATATTCTGATGCCGCGCTCCAAGATGACGAGGTGTATAGCGCCTTGAACCTAGCTCCTATGCAACCTGTTTTACACACATGCTTGAACAGCCGTACACTTCAGGCGCTGAACGCTTAAACTTTATACACAATTTAATGGTTTTAGTATATTTTTCCGGATGTAAGAGTACAAGGATCTTGTATTAATTTTGGTTCAAGAAAGTTATATGTGCAGTTTGGGCTATGAGTTTCCCAAGAACATTTATATGATCTAAACTAAAATGAAGCCAATAAAGTTAAGCATATTCACAATCACTTTAGTATAAAAGAATGGTAATCCTGTCTACATTTGTTATATTACTAAGATAAGGTTTCAAGAATTAATTTTCCCTAATCAGCAAATGATCTAACTAGTAAAAAGATACTGAAAAAAATAATTCAAGATATATTTATTATGAAGAAGCTATTTCAAACTAACGTTTTATTTTTTTAAATTATATTTTAAATAAAATATAAAGATAAAAGTTAGATTCATCTTATTTATATTTATTGCATCATCTAAAATGTTACCACATTAAACATTATTTAAATTTAAAACAAATATTAAATATTAGATAATAATTTTACAGACTTTTATCTCCTTTATAAATATATTTGAAACTCGCATCGGTGGATACGCAGATTAAACGTAAGGCTCATCTATTTGGGTTTACTATTTAAAGAGAATGTTGGGAATTGAATACCAGTTTTGTGCACCAATATTGTTTTTTTTATTTACTTAATTTACCACTTTTCTCTCACACTAATACATTAATATATTTTTGACACCTATCTTTCTAGATTATGCACCCATTACTGTACCCTTTAATATAATAAGATGGACAACCTCAAATGTGTAGCAGAGGTCATATCTGGTGCACCTGGGGATAAGACACATGAAAACTCAAAGATGGTAGCTACTGGGGGAGGGGGGGAGGTGAGAAACTTTTGTTAAATATGTGTTATGACTACCAGCAAAACGTGATGTTGGTAACAAACCACAATTTATCCCTTTTGGTTGCCACATAGTCTACGGTGCAGATCTTGCAATATAGTGGACTGCCCATAACTGAGGAATTCAGGTTTGATGTCCAGTCACCTGTACTGACTACGGTTATACCTAAATTGTTTTATACTTTTCTGTCACTTAAATATAGGTACACTTTATATAAATTACATCTTACTAATCTATAACTCAATATCGTAAAAAGTATATATGCGTACAGACCAAATAGGTTCTAGAAAAAAAAATAGAATTAAGACAAGACCAGTCTTTACATTCTGAAGAAACTAGTAAAGCACTTTATATTTATATATGTGTATATATATATTTTTAGCACCGCGTCTTACTACCCGTCGGGTTATACGCTTTAAGTACTAATTGCTCTAATGGATTAGTAATTGGGAAGGTTGAATTAGAGGAAATGAACCCGCATTTGCGTGGAGTGAGAGTGGAAAATCATTTAGGAAAAACCACCCTGAGCTCACCCAACCGAGATTCGAACCTCTATCTCCCCGTCCTCAGCAGTCGAGCTCAACACGACAAGCGCGTTAGCCAACTACACCACCGAGGTGGGTAGCACTTAATAGTTTGAAAGCAAACGGAGATTTCTCGTCACTTCTTGATATGTTGATACAGAGATGTTTCTGTAACACAATAATCCCGTTTATCAACTCACTATCCTTCTCTCTGCTATTCTCATTGTTCTTAAGATTAATGATCCATCTTCACACGACCTCATCACCTTTGAATGACTTCGGTCCTACTTACGGATCAGTGCACCTTTGTTGCTTCTTAATAAGTTATTTTTTTAATTTTTATAAAGGTTAACTAAATGTTTGTGGATTCCATTTAAAATTATATTTACAGAAGGTTAAGAGAATTTGGGATTTAAAAAGTAAGGGATGGACACACAACATTTGTACACAATGGCTAAACTTTTTACCAGCCCTGTTAAGAAGCATAAAAACAACACATTACTTATTATAAGAAATCATAAACAATCATAAAAATATTAATTTTTAAATGGAGAGAAATTACCTCCTGTCATAGGAAACGCAAATTACTTACTTTTATGATTATGATGATGATTATGTCTTCTACCAGAAGCGCTTCCAATACATCTGGAGCTGGATATGAACTCAGCCCTTCAGCTGGTTAGTGTTGTCCGCACCATTTGGTAGAAAGCACTTATACCAAGGATGTTTAGACATTGTGGTGGTTTCCCCGTTGTCTTTTCACAGTGTATTTTTTTTTTGTGAGCGATAGTTAAATAATCTACAAATTTTGTCAGAAAGATATTTTCACATATCTTCAAAAAAAAAAAATCAGTTGACCTGGTTTGGGTTTGAACCCATTTAAATACGGTCATGACTAAGACCTCTGAGGTCAACCCTACGGAATTATGACTGACCAGTAAAAGAGATACCGTTTATTTGAAATTTAGAGTAAGATTTTTAAGACTAATAATTTAATGTGGAGATTTACTAATCGGACTAATATAAAATCATTGGAGGGAGAACATAACCACATATATTATCTCTTTGGGAAAACCACTGTTGACAACCATAGTGAAAGGATTAATCAACACTTCCCTTCCTTCCTGTTCATACCAAGGCATCATTATCCACCCGATGGTGGTCTAAAAGTGGAAGAAGAGGAGGGGGGTAGTTGTAATTCCTATATAAGTTCCGTTAAATATTTCGGCTCCTACATGAACCTAAGCCCAACTGTGAAAGGCCATTAGGAC
Source organism: Timema shepardi (assembly GCA_902151425.1). Lineage (NCBI taxonomy): Eukaryota > Metazoa > Arthropoda > Insecta > Phasmatodea > Timematidae > Timema > Timema shepardi. The sequence goes on along the minus strand of CABFVX010004146.1, from coordinate 11,253 downwards.
CCGACCACAGACGGCCATTACATCCTAACCAACTGGACCCCCTTCAACAACCTCCCTTCATCCCCCACTCACCAGGCTTCCACTACCATTGCCCCCCTCCCCCCACTTCCCTTCCAAACCAAGAGCTTTGGACACGATCCTCCGCCTCACTCCCTTATGTCCTACGATAATCTGTCACTTCTCTATGGAAATAAACCTAGAGCTTTTGGGAGCTTTGCTGAGGGAGTTGCAAAGGAGCTTTTATATAACACCCCCTCTACACACACCCCTACAATTTCCACCCAACTCGTACGTTATATTAAGAAATATGTTTTTTGAGAGATGGGTTATTATGTTCAATGATCGACTGAAAATTTATTTTTAAAAGACTATTACTGCTTTTTTTCCTTGATAAATATATAGAATAAAAATATTTCCATGAAAATCCGATTAATTTTTTTTTGTCGGCTGTTTATTTTTAAGGTTCTCTAATTTTTTCATACCAAACCTTTTTTTCTATCGAAATATACATGTTACAAATACAGTGGCAACAAAGTTTTATTTTGTGGTAGTGAAGCTGCACAATAGATTTTCTCAAAACACGTTTTAAACAAAAAATATTGGGAGAATAAAAATTGCTGTAATTCATACACATATTTAATACATAATCCTTTAATAAATCATAAAATTATTTTATAATTTTAAAAATATGAACCATTAAAACATTGATAATTATTGCTTAAAAAACTAACTTATTAACCATTTCTAGAACATTTTGTTCTGCTAGTTTTTGAAAAAAATCTATTTTCAAATATCTTGTATTATCTTATTCTCATTATTTCTAAGAAAAGACCCATTGATTATTAGCATTTAAACAAGCTCAAAATATAAATTTTAAACGTTATATTATCATTCAACATAGTAAAAATTCAGGATTTTATAGAATTTATCGTCTATAAATTAAACTGAAGAAAATACTCAGAAGTTAAATCACGATTTCACATTGAGGTTAGACTATGACATATTTTGATACTGAGCCAGAATTAAAGCCATCAAATTGATATCATCTGTAACTCCAGGTATTTACGTTGTTGTTGTTGGAACGACGTCTTACTTCCCATTCGGGTTGTATGTATTTACGATAATGTGTAATGGTAGGGTGATTGTGATATAAAATGGAGGACCCACAGTTTAACGTGGGCTCCGAACCACGGTGGAGGTCAGGCATTCCACACATTCACAAGTTGTGATTAATACACGTCTTGTCAGAGGGTGAAGGAAGGGTTTGGTAATCAGATAAATCTGTGCTGTGACCTAGGATTGAAGCCCGGACACCCATCACCAGGGCCTTCTCGTAACTAAAATTAGTGGAGGTACTGCTCTAGAAAATGTTTAGCCTTTTTTAAAAAAAAATTGTGTAAAAGGAATTAAATATGTGTAAAAATAAAATTTAGTCAGGATACTTGATAAGATCTTAAATAAAAAATTAAACATTTTTACTTACTTTAACTTAAATTGTAACAGTTCAAGCTAGCTAGCTCTATTCATTTAAAAAAGGAATCCATTTTTCTCGTTTTAATTTGCGCAAACTTTCAATAATTTTATTCTTTATCTCTGGATGACAATTGAGGAAATTTTTCCACATTGAAATTACTGCAAGTGCATTTAGTCTTTCTGTTAAATAAAAGAACAGAAAAAAAATTCAAATATAATAGCTGGGAACAGAATAATAATCTAGTTATAAATGCTTTTAAACTTTATCACATTTAAGAATATGGTACACAATTTTTAAGCACAACACATGCTGAGTAAAAAAAATTCCTCCCACCATCATGCCAGAGCCAGAACTGTGAGCGCAACAGTGCTCTCTATCTGGCAGTCCCATCTTCCTCCTTCCTGTGAGGAACACAGTTCCATATAAAGATTTTTGTATCTTTTTCATAAACTGGGGATGGCTATTGATGTACTGACATTAAGCATAAGGAAAATATATTTTACTACGTAAATAAAGAAATAATTAAAGAAAAAAGGAATCATCATATTAAATGTTTTCGATAATATCAAGTGGATATAGGGGTTGCTGCAGTTGTACTGTGCCTATACACGAGCCACCACTGCCCACCACAGAAATTCTGACAGCTTACCCTTAGACCGCCAGGTCAGCAGGTAAATAGAGAGGATTACACTAAGAAATAATTAAGTCATGTTTACACACACGAAAAATCAATATCCTACTTTATCTAAATCTAAAAAGTTTCCGATAATGCAATTGTCTTTCAATATTTAAAATTATAAATAATTATCTATTCAACCTGTATATGAACAATTACGGCAGTTAGGCTTTATAAACCAACTTAATTGTTTCCCTTCAATTTGATATCGATTCGATTAAAATGAAGTTTGGTGATTTAAAATAAAGTCTTATTAGTGATTACGCTCTCTCGTAGTTATAAAATAATTTAAAACAGTCGTTACGAAAGATTTCCCTTCTTCTTTGCTCTTTAATGACAGCACTAGCGCCACTCTTAACGCTCGTTGGTCTTAACGGAACAGATTATTAAAGTGCGACGTTGTAATTGGATAATGAACATTTGGGGAAATGTTGCTTTAACATAAAATAAAGGGCCTTAACATCCGTCATAGAGGGCTTACACTAAAGAAAAAACGTTATAAAAAGGCCGGAAGTAAATAAGTTTTATTGAAATTTTTTAAATATGGTTCCAAACTTCACCACTCGAAATCACTGACTTATATAAGCATACCTTCCATCATGGTTGCCTGTTGGTTGGAAGCTCATACACTCACTGGGATTTGAAAACACTTCACCCAAATTATCATCACTAAGGGAACTGTTGGTATTATGAAGAAAAGTTTTAGCTTCACTTTCTCTTAGTTAACTGTTGCAAAATCTCCTCGCTTTCAGTTATGCATAAAAGTGGTTTGTTGGGTAGGACGGAGCTAGTGGCAACATCGATGAACCAGTGTTGCAAAACTTGTCCTATATTTGAGATAAGATTGACGTGATAAAAACAAAAGAATGGCAACTCTGTTTCCCTATAGAGCCATTCCGTTCCCTCGGAGATAATATTAAGTAAAGCTACACTGGTGGGAGATATAAAGTACTTTATTAATCAAAAACAAAAATGTTATTCGTTAGGCTGCGGATTCTTGTTGTAAATATATAATCAATACTACAGTTCGTATGTTATTAATTACATACTAACCATGGTGTTACCTTTTAATTTGAATGCTCACTTTAGTAATTCTGAAACATATAAAAGAAAACTTATCTTTATTGCTACCAACATGATGCAGTTTATGAAAGGGCCATAGTAGATTCCTTAATGGTAAAACCATAAACTTGCACATTAAACAGAATAAACCAAATAAACATTTTGAAATAAGAAACGATTCAATATTGAGTATATATCTAAAAAAATATAAAATATTGGAGTCGTACCATTTTTATTAAACCAACACACAATATTGAGTATTATCACTAAACAAATTATATAAAAAAAACCAATTAAATATCATAAGTGTGTGACAAAGTAACATGATTTTTTAGATATTAAATATTTCCTAGATTATATATACACTAATTAAAATAAGTACACTACTATATATAAGTGGTTTCATATTTTTCTTTAAATATCTACGTAGATTAATTAGATTTTATATTAAATGGAGATACATTTAATATTATATTTAAGGGTCAATATTTTTTCTTATATATAGTTCAAGTTGACCAACGTAAATATAGAAAAAATAGACGTTAGATTGTTGCCAATTTATGATCAAGATGGTTTTCTGGGGACATCTTAAAATTTAGTACAATCAAATCACTAATACTTTCCTCCATAAATCTAATAATTAAGAAATAGTTGAGATATAAACCTATACCATTAAATTCTACAAAGTGATGATAACGGAATGTAAAATTTTTGTAATCATTTATATTTACAGTAACATTAGTAATATACATTTGGAAACAAATTAAGACTGCACAGGCTATTTATTCTCACTGTGTAAGATTAGTGGCAATTAATTTTGTAATTACCAAATTTTTAGAAATTAATAATAATAATATTTTAGCACCGTGTCTTACTACCCGTTCGGGTTATACGCTTTAAGTACTAATTAATCTAAAAGATTATGAATTGGGAAGGTTGAATTAGAGTAAGTTAACCCGCATTTGCGTGGAGGGAGAGGGTAAAACCATTTAGGAAAAACCACCCCCAGTTCACCCGACCGAGATTCGAACCTCGATCTCCCCGTCCTCAGCAGTCGAGCTCAACACGACAAGCGCGTTAGCCAACTACGCCACCAAGGCGGGTTTTTAGAAATTAAATTAATTATTTAATAAGCCGCTAGGTGGCCGCATTGTCTAAGGCAATATACTATCAGTAAACTTGGCTGACCATGACGGGGAGATAGTGGTTCGATACTTGGTCCGATGTACTGAAGGACTACTGGTTTTCCAAAATTGATTTACACTCCTCTTCCATGCATATTCGGGCACGCTTCTTACAAATATAACCATCCTAATCATTAAACCATTAGTACAATTAGTAACTAAGTGAATAAACCAAAGGGGTTTTAAAACATGTCGATAAAAATTAAATATTTAATCATTAGGTTTAAAAAGATATTGATTAGATATTTAATACAAAACTCAGGTTAAATGAAGAGGGTTAATTAGTTTAAATACATTTTGTGATGAGTATACGATAGTTAATAAGAAAAATAATGGCAGTTGGATTAAAGAATCCAATTACAAATGACATGGATTCGACAACTATTTGCTTTTGCCATTTTAAAAATGATATTCCAATAACTAAGGTTGATTTAAAAGGAAATGTGCCTGCATTAGGGTTTATAGAGGACATGAAATCCACAATCAACACAAGTTATTCTCACCAGTGTACAAGTGTATTTAATGTCTGGAAAACAGAAAAAAATATTTACTTGGGCTGAGAATGCTAGGAATCATATCTCACTATAGTCTATTAAGAATATGTTTTCTATGGTTATTTTTACTCATCCTTACTCGGCCATTGTCGTTAGATATATATAACTTAAAACAGTTATTCTACTTGAATAAAATTAATGTCCAAAGGAAAAAAACAGAACGATTATCGGGATCAATGCTTCAGCTCCCTTCCTCACTTCCCCCTTTTAATGGTAGCTTGTAGGTGACCTGATGGTCTAGGGGTAGGGTGTCAGACTTCTGTGCTGGCGGTTGGGGTTCAATCCTCGGTCCAGGCACAGATTTATCTGATTACGTTATTCGTAATTGAATTTAATTAGTCTGCTTACTTTTACCTCACTTAATTTAACTCGTTTCATTTTGCAATTTTAGTATTTATTCAATGTTAATTCTTTCATTTAATTAAATGAGTTTAAAAGTTTCTAATTCTATTTAAACTAATGTTAAGTTTATTTTAATTAATCAACACTTTTATGTATTTCCTATTAACTATATTTATTTATACTTTTTATACTTTTAATTTGACTTGCAATTCATTTAAATATGCCAACTATGTTTACACAATTTTAGTCCACTTTCTATCCCATATCATTGTTTACTTTAGTATATCGCTCAATCTCTGTTATTAAACTGATTACACATTTACATCATATTCGTCTATTCAACCTTTTACATTCAATTTATTTCTTATTGTAGTCTTTGTTATTATAACATACTCTGAACTACTTACGAAATATTATTTTAGAATGTTTTCTAAAATGTGATTACCAAACCCTTCCTTCACTCTCTGACAAGACATCTTGTGAATGTGGGGAAGGCCAGGCCTCCACCGTGGTTCGGATTCCACGTTAAACTGTAGGTCCTTCATTTCCTCTCACAATCACCCTACCATTATATATTAGTGTAAGTGCGTACAACCCGAACGGGTAGTAATATTCGGTGCTAATAATAATAATGGTAGCTTTGTGCAGTGTGAGTCTAACAGCAGAGACTATACGGCCACCGATGTGAATACCCTTCTTTGTTCGATACGCTTCTTTGTGTAAAGTTAGCATCGTCTGAATTTAGGTGTTACACAATGCATTAAGTTGAGTTGAATCTGAGAGCAGTGAGAAATGAAGATGAGACGAAATAAGGGTGGAAACTGTAGGGGTAGTAGTAGTGTGTGTGGGAAGGGGTGTGTCCCTGAAAGTTGTCACAGAGTGGCACCATCTGGGGATAGAGTTGACGTCTGCGTATGACGTCACACGGAAGAGGAAATGTGCCTGGAAGGGGGCGGGGGGCAGGGATGTAAGGGGGGAATGTATGCCAAGGGTTATATTGTAGCATCACATTTTACGGTGATGTCGCTAGAGCGGTTTTCCAAGTTCGGGGAAACTGTTTGCCATCTTGTAAACGTTAGAAATTACATCGCTACTGAAATCACTTGCGTTCGTTCATCTTATATTAATTATTCCATTTACACGCTTTGTGAACTTAAGTGTCATTTGCTAAACTTTTTTATATAGAGACAATTTTGATTATCTTTAGCTCCATCAACTTAACTCTAATTATATTATAAATAATACTATATTAATTTTTTTTATTATTAAAATTTCCTTTTCTTTACTTTTATATACAGATATTTTACATCTGTTTTCTGTGCCATACGATCATTTAGTATTCTTTTATATCTAATAATTATTTGTATTCTTTTATGAGTACTACCCGCCTTGATGGCGTAGTTATCTAATGCGTTAGTTTCGTGTTGAGCTAGATTGCCAAGGACGGGAAGCTCAAGGTTCCAGTCTTGATCGAGTGAACTGGGGGCCGTTTTTCCTAAATAATTTTTTACTCTATCTTAATGCTAATGCTGGTTCAATTTCTCCATATTCAACCTTCCCAATTCTTAAACTATTAGCTTAATTAGTACTTAAGCGTATAGCCCGAATGGGTAGTAAGATACGGTGTAGAGTATAATTATTTTTTAATGAATTCTACACCCCATTTTTGTGTTTATATTTATTTTTATTATATTGTGGTTTACCCACCTCATGTTCTTTGCACATTTTAAAAATCTTTGGAGATTTTGCTCAATTCTTATTCCTTTTTATGCTCCTAAACTTATTATTTTGTGAGATTTGAACATCTCCTGGTAATTTATGCATATTTATTTATTCTCTGGGGAAATATTCCTACATCCTTGTTTTTTAGTTTATTTTTTTTTGGTAAATTTAATTATTTTCAATTATAACCTACGCATTTTTTATTCTTTTGTGTTTTTTCTAATTTATTGTTTATATGTTTATTCCTTTGTTACAGTTAAATATAAACTAATTAACTAATAAAACTAATAATAGCAATATATACTCAGAATTTAATGGGTTATAAAGCATGTATTACATACATTATTATTATTATTATATAGACATTTAGATATAAATATCTATTTTATACAGATGTTTTTAATATTAATATATATATTCTATACATACTTTATATAAATTATATTTAATATATAACATATATTAATATCCTAATCTGGGCACTAGGATCTCTAAAGTTCTTTGCTGCACTTAAAAAAGAACGCCACCTATCCTAAGCTTAATCTTCTTCTTTCCAGTCTAACTCATTAAACCCTTTCCCTATTTTGAGCTAGTTCTATCCAGTCAAACTCATTACGCCCTATATCAAACTTTAACTATTTATATCCAGTCCACCTCACTACACTATTTCCCTATTTTGAGTTAGTACTATCCAGTCCACCTCATTACACCCTTTCCATATTTTGAGCTAGCTATATCCAGTCCAACTCATTACAACCTATCCATATCTTGAGCTAGCTATATCCAGTTCCACTCATTACACCCTATACATATCTATATCTAGCTAGTTTCATTAAAAAACGTGGTTAGACATTTTCACCGTATTAAATTTAAAGGTAATCTATATTATTTATCTAAATTATATAATTATTTGACTCATATCTATATTAATTTCTGTTCCTTAAAACAGTTTTGTATAAACTTTATCTTTATTTTACACATGAAATATTTAATAGGTAAAATATCAATCTCATTTCCTATACGTGTATTTACTAAATTTCCTGCTCAATAAAGTATAACTCATTTATTGGACTGCAACGCTTAGCAATCTAGTTTGTCCTTGCATATTATTTAAATGAACTCTTTTAGCTATGCTAATAACGTTTCAGTCCATTCTTGGAATGTAAATGTCTTTCAAAAAAGAGAGAAAAACACTTTTGCGGGATTTATACCTTCCCATTAGCTCGTTTTGTCTTGCTGGTAAATTTGAGCCGCAACTCACTCAGATTTGTTAAGTTGGTAATTATGTTTTTTGAGCGACATTCTGGTGTGTCGTTTGTTTTAACAACATCGCCTTACTTGGGGTGTGCTCAGTTATAAAATTAGTATTAAGTATTAGTATTAGTAAGAATAGTAGTATTAGTATGAGTAGCCTATGGCTTATAATTGTGCATTTTCTGGGAATTATGATACGTCCGGTGATAGCATACTGACACGAGACTCCATAGTTCAAATCTAAACTGGGTCAAAAAGGGGTGGTTTTTCTCTTAATTTTGTTTTTTAGTCTCTTTAGTTGCTGTCACCTATTTATATTTACACTGAGTATTCGTTTATCTGTTTATTTCTCTCTCCATATTACTATTCATTTGGGTTATTTGCAACTAATTAGACCTACTCTAATAATTTAAATATTAGAAATATAGAATTTAAGGTAAATATGCCCTAACTAGTGCACTTGATACAATTTTTTTTAATTTCCCTGTGTATACTTACTCTAGATTAAACTCTTGATAGTCCTGTCAGCAACAAAATAGAACATATAAACTTGATGGAATTTTCAGCACTGACAATCATTGTAATTTGTCTAACTTAACTTAACACAACCTAACCAAACATATTCTACTAAATATAGCTAATTTAATACAAATAATGGGGAAAGATATATCTTAAACATAAACATAAAACTCATGGTTGTAAAAAAAAGCTTTTCTGAAAACCTTTGGTTAAATCCATTGCCGCAAAACTAATAAACGCAAAGCTAGTAGCTACAACACCCATGAACGAGAGACTATCGCCACATACCTCATAATCGTTAGTCTTAGACACAATACGTGACCACAGGTGTGCCGGTTGTTTAGATGGTTAGGGTGAAATATGTTAAGATCAATGGCGGTTCGTGTATAGGCACTGCGGAACTGCAGCACCCCCTATTTCCATTTGATATTATCGATAACATTTAATAAAATGGAGTCATTTTTTTCTTTAATTCTTTATTTATTTTTGTAGTACAATATGTATTCTTTAAGCTTAGTGTCAGTACTCCAGTAGCCATCCCCTAGTTTATGAAAAAGATACAAAAATATTTGTATGGAGCTGTGCGCTTCACAGTGCCAGCGACGTGGTGTTGGACTGTTGTGCTCATGCGCACATAGGAGGGAGGTGGGGTGGAAGGCGGGACTACCAGTTAGAGAAAGAGGGCATTGATGATCTCGCAGTGCCGGCTCTGGCGTAATGGTGGAAGTAATTTTATTTTACTCAGCGTGTGTTGTGCTTAAAAACCATGTACCATATTCTTGAATGTGATTAAATGTAAAAGAGTGTATAATTATATTATTTTTCTGCTTCCAGATATTCTATTTGATTATTTTTTTCGGTTCTATATTAAACAGAAAACTTTACCCATGGCCTTGCATCCCCAAGAAATAATTTATGTGATTGTAAGTGAACTTTAACAGCTTAAGTTTTCACAGCTATCTCTCCGTGAAAAAGTTACAATTAAGAAAATAGGTCTTTCAACACATAATATTCTAATATCTCAGCCAGGCAAAAGCATGAACAAGAAATATATTCGTAGTTTTAATTATGAATAGTACCAACGGAAGGGTTGGCTTTGTTGCTGTGAAGTAAACAATGGACTGTTAGAAGTACCTCCACTAATTCTAGCTAAGAGCCGCCAATGAGTGGGATTGAAATTTCAAAGTCACAATATCATATACTGATAGTGATTTATGTCTAATTATCTTCACAAATACATTAAACCCTAATATTTATACCAAACTAAGTTTTACTACTTCTCAAGTCTATCCGAACAATTTGGATCATGATGAGAAAAGAATAATCTAGAAGTATTATACCCAGATTTCCAGGAAGAACACTTTAAGAATAAAATCATCCTAAGTGCTTACCACTGGGTATCCACTGCTAGTAAACCAGAACATACGATCTTGCCGTTTAGTGCGCGTGCCAACTGACGCGGGTGTTATGGCTACAAACGAATTGATCCAAAATGTGAGGTGTGCACTTTAGAACAAGTATTAATTCATTATTTTATAGAGACATTGGTGAAACTTTGAGGGCACACGGAAAGTTAAACCCATTGAATTAATTCATTAGGTAATTAATCTTGAAATATTTTCCACCACAGTGCTCAACTTTTGTCTAACCTGGAGTGACATTTTTACATCTTTGTGCATTTCTCTGCAACATAATTTTCTGTTTGATTTATATTCTCATGTCTTGGTCTCCTTCCTCTACCTTACAGATCTCTTTTGTTTGTTATCTCGCGGGTTCATTATATTCCATATTGAATACTCTTCTTAAAGACCTGTGACTTTCCAAGCGTTCGAATTATAGTAATACGTGCCAATCACGCTAATATGCCATAAGATATTAGAGAGGCTTAAATATGGAGAGAGTAGATACAAAATAGTGTAGCATAAGAGAGAGAGAGAGAATCATATAGGAAAAACTTGCCTCACTACGCCCCGAACAGGATTCGAACCTCGATCTTTCCATCTTTGGAAATCAAGTCTAATGCGAGAGTGACGCCTAAGACCATTCGAACCCCGATCTTTCCATCTTTGGAGATCAAGTCTAATGCGAGAGTGACGCCTAAGACCATTCGAACCCCGATCTTTTCATCGTTGGAAATCCAGTCTAATGCGAGAGTGACGCCTAAGACCATTCGAACACCGAAGTGAGTTGTTGATTTTTCAAAGTGTGTCCTACTAAACGTTTGGGTTATACCCTTATGCGCTATTTACTTTACTGTGATATAAATCAGTAAGGTTGAATTAGAAGGAAGTGTATACGCATTTACATGTAGGTATGGCGAAAAACTATTTAGAACAACATCCCTGAGTACAATCTACTGTGATTGAACACCGATATTTTCGTTATCGGTAGTATAAGTTCATTGAAAAAGTGAAGATTTAATGAAAATAATTGAATATAAATACCTATAATAAAATAATAATAAAA
>CABFVX010004145.1:56624-71021 GCA_902151425.1 Timema shepardi | reverse complement strand
CTTGTCAGAGGTGAAGGAAGGGTTTGGTAATCAGATAAATCTTTGCCGGGACCGAGGATTGAATCCCGGCCGCCAGCATAGAAGTCAGACACATTACCCCTAGACCACCAGGTCACCAACAAACTCTCTATTATTTTTACTTTTGGCCCGCTTTGGTGGCCGCATGGTCTAACGCGCTACTCTAGTGTCAGACTAGTTTGCCTTTAACGAGGAGATCGAGGTTTGAATCTCGGTCTTGTGTACAAATGGTTGTTTATCCAAAATGGTTTTCCCCTCTCTTCCAGGCAAATGGGGTACATTTCCTCTAAATATGGTCTCTCTAATTATTAGTTTAATTAGTACATAAGCGTATAACCTGAACGGGTAGTAAGACGCAGTAATTAAAAAAAATTACTTCTGAAACTCACTCAAGTTTTTTATTAGCAGAGTAAATCTTGTTAAATTATTATCTTGGACACAAGATTTTTAAAAGTTTCATAAAAATAACCAAGAGAGGAAGGTTGTTTTAGAATATGGTTTCTCAAACTGTGGTCCCTGGAATGTCGAATATTTCGCAGTTGGGACTGTAATTTTTTTTTATTTATATTAGGAAAAAATAAATAATAATATGTAATAGAGCTATATAGTACACAAATGACAAGTAATGTCCGCTAAGTAATATTACATGTGAAATATGCATAAGAACCAATTTCAAATGAAAATTCTCGCTTTTACTTCTTGGTAAACACTTACATTAATCTATATTTTATTTATTTGAGGTATTTAAGTTGCATTTTCCTGAACCGACTGATTATATTAGAACACGAGAATTCCTATGAGCGATAATGAAAGAGCCTAAAAATGTCGCCGGGAACGGTATGTTCACTTACCTACCAGTGTTATTCTACTTGCCACAATCGACATGGAACCAACGGTTTTACTTCCCCCCCGAAGGAAATTGTGCAACGGATTTTTGTATCGCTTCAGAAAGATACATCGACCCCTGATGGAAGCCACGATCATAGAGTCCTGAGGCAAGCACTTTACCCCAATACCACGGAAGTCAACAAATACGTACAAACTAATTTACGAGTAATATATAACATTAGGACTGATAGTACACACCCAACGCTAGCGCGTAGGTGTTTACTAATTGGAAGGTAAAACTGACCAGAATACATTGTTTCTCCAAATCGAAACATTTAGTTCTATACTTGCTGCTGATAATTCTAACAACTTAGCCATGGATGATATAGATTGTTATAGGCCTATCCATATTATAGCCCATAATCCTCGATAATATAACCTATAATAAGGCTAGCACTGGAAAATTGATTTTAATTATATAGGTTTTAACCATCTATCTACAGAGAATATAGCCTATATTATATAGGCTTGTGTAATATACTCGCTTTGCTCGTTGGGGGCTCCACCCCCAACCCCCCAGTGAGTTTTCTTTGCAATTGGATGTAAACTAATGTAATTCCAGAGCCGTTTTTTGATAGGTCTTACCGTTTAGCCACAAGAGACCTCCAAAGAAAGGTCCGCACCGACTTTAAAATTGATCCACCATTTTGATTTCTTTTTAGGAATTAAAAATAAAAATTTATAACTTTTAGGAATTTACCCTTTGGTTACAGACTAGAAGCTATAAGTTTGCCAAATTTCAAGTTTCTAGCTCATCTGGAAGTGGGTAGACATTAATGTCAGGGAGTGAGTCAGCCATGTGGCTTTATAGTAGTTTAATTAGCTTATGTAATGTTGGCTTAATCTAAAGGCTTATATAATATATATGAATGTTTAAAATAAATATAATGTATGTCTATGTTTGTGTGTATGCATGCAAACACAAACACAAATTTGATCAATTTAGCTCACACTCATGGATGTAGGGAGTGGGGGGGCTATGGGGTTCAAATACTTATTCCACCCCTCCCCGAAATTTTCTGAAGTTTTTTATACTAAGCTTAACGATGGCCTTATATCAATCTTCAAATAACTTATAGAGGCATTCACTTTCCAAAAATTTGCCAAGTAAGGAGCATTCAAAATAACTTCTAGGAGCATCCAATTTTCTAAAATTAGCTAGGGGAGATGAGAATAGAAAATCCCTAGAAAACTTTTTGTTAATTTCTCCACTCCCCTCTTATAAGTTCCACCACTACCTTATAAAATAACGTTATTATTTCTTAGTATGTCTTTACATCATGTCATAAACTTAGCATTTTGAAACCCTCCCAAAAAATTAATTTCTCCCTAGGGCCATGCTCACACTTTCTTAATACAATATTAAATCAGAACAAGACTGCATTTTGTTGTCTCTTTTGCAAATATATCCTTCAGAATAATGTGAAAATGTGATAACCAAATGTGAAGAAAGAAAAACAGACCAATATTTTCTCGCTTAAAAAAAAACAGTGGTGTGGCTATAAGAATAAAAAAAACACATCAACCTAAACGCGTTCTTTCATACGAAATACGTTCATTTAAGGGAAAGAGCTTTAAGGCAATCTGTGCGGTCCTCGACTTTCATTTGTCTGTGAAGGGGTAAGGTGAGGATTGAGAGGTGGGTGGGTAAGAGGGGTTTAGGCCTCATCGCTCGATACTATGAACTAGCAGACCCTCCCCTCCCGCTTTCCCCCTATTCACTCTCACACACTTCCCGTCTGACTTCACAATCATTTGCTACACGTCAGACGTGGTTGATTCGCGTCATTTGTCTCTCAGAAAGATACATACAAACATACATACATTGAGGCTAGCCTCACTTGTCATTGGATATTGCACCAGCTACAAGTTGTGACGTTTTCAGAGGTCATACAAGACACGTTTTGTTAGTCACGTGATTAAACACACGTAGGTAGAATACTCAACTAAAAATAATGTTGTTCCAAATATTATTATTTTTAAATAGAGTAGCTACGTTAACTTTAAGAACATGGATATTAAGGTGAAGTTGAGGGGACATCAATACACGTTTTTTTTTCTATTTTGCCAGGTTTTTATAGCAAAATATCTAATATATATATATATATATATAAAGTTATAATGTTTAATTTAACTATCTACCCTTGGTAAGCCCAACCCACATAATATGTTGAATATTTGTCATGTTCATAGAGACAAATGAACAGAACATTTTAAATGAAGTTCAATCCTCGGTCTCGGCACAGATTTATCTGATTACCAAACCCTTCCTTCACCTCTGACAAGACATCTTGTGAATGTGAGGAANGTCTCGGCACAGATTTATCTGATTACCAAACCCTTCCTTCACCTCTGACAAGACATCTTGTGAATGTGAGGAATGCCAGGCCTCCACCGTGGTTCGGATTCCACGTTAAACTGTAGGTCCTCCATTTAATGTCACAATCACCCTACCATTACACATTAGCGTAAGTGCGTATAACCCGAACGGGTAGTAAGACGCGGTGCTAATAATAATAATAATAATAATAATAACTTTAAATGAATATAGAAGGTCTTCCAATTCCGTTATGCCTTTGGTGGATATTAAATAACTCTTATATCAGTAGCCTACATCCGATATCTTTGCTGTGGGAACTGAATTTCTTATGGAGAAAAGCTTTATCTTCTCTCTCAGTTAACTGTTGCCAAATCTCCTAGCTCCCAGTTATGTCTGAAGGTATTGTGCTGGGATAAGAAGGAGTTACTGGCAACCTCGACTAACCAGGGTTGCGAAACTTGTCTTATATTTAAGGGGAAATGTACCGCGCAAAAACGAGAGACTGACAACGAAGCCCTGAAGCCCATTTCAGAGGACATCGAAAGCTCACAAGAGAGAGAAGCCTCTTCTCAAAAGCCTACGAAGATACAGATCAAAGGTGCACGAGGAAAAAAACAACTGCATAACCTGGCAACATGGCAAACATGTATTGTCAGAAACCCCTTTTATTCTTTACAATAATTACAATACAATACTAATGCTACAGGGTTGTTTGGTCGGTTAGGATGCAAACACAATACAACTGATTTCGAAATAGAGATGTCTCTTTCATGAGCGAACCAATAAGTGGTGATGACATATGTGTCTCAGAGATTGCAAACAATGGTGTGTATTTGATTATGCATCTAATTTGTGTGCCTTCATTACGTAGCCAGCACATCTAACAAAGGTTTAGGTCTCGTCACAATAGGTGAAATCCTTGTCTTTTGGACGTAAACGATAAGTGTTTATTTCACAAAGACCCTATAGTCAAGAGATTAGTGACGAGTGAACAAAGTTCAAACGGCAGTTAGTATTTTAGGCTGCGGCTACAAGAGTTTGGTTTCATTAAACCAAACGTCTGTCCAATTAAACTGTTATTTTCTTTGATATCTGAATGGAACACAGGACCCAATCGGCGTCCTTTGCCATATTTTTAAGAAGGAACTACGCTTTTGTTTGCGTTGTTATAGTAATAGATCACCTACAAATGTGTTAGACCGCTTATGAGATCTGATGGTCAGTGTTTCTGGCTACAGATTCAGAGGTCCCGGGTTCGATCCCCTGTGCTTCCAGATATTTTTTTTTATGAATCAGTGGTTCTGGAACAGGGTTAACTCAGCCTCGTGAGGACGAGGAGCTACTCGAATGAAAAAATAGCAGCTCCCGCCTATAAATTAGAGATTAACAGCTATAGGTCCTTGTACTGACCACATGACACCCAATATCCGCAGAAGTTGGCACTATCTTCGACAACAGACGGTGGTGTGTATGGCTCGATTGTGGACTGACACTATGAAGTTTTTTACTTTCTCTCGACACCTCGAATAGAGAGTACTGTGACCGTCAAAAAATTCCGAACTTAAGATTTTGATAACGACGTTTCATGACCCCTTGAAACTAAAAAAAGTTGTTTTCGCGATACCGTCTGTCTGTCTGTCCGTACCTCGGGCTAGAGCCAAAACTATTTTATAGATTGGGCTATATCTTAATATCTGGTGTGGTCATAATGTCCCCACGAGGGTTTTTGGAATTAGATGTCCAACCCTAAATTTAAGAGTGTTTACTTAAGGAAAAAAAGAAAAAAAAAATTGATTTACTTGAAATTTGCTCTTTAACTAAATGCTATATTTAAACAAATTTTATTACTATAAACAAGAGAGCAAACCTCATTTTCTCATGAAAATGACTTTGAGAGTACTTTGGTGTAATGTTTCTACAACAATTTTGTTTCACAAATCTTAGGTTGCGTGCTTAGAAAATAACAGGTTAAACACACACACAATGCTTAGAAAAATCCCCCACGTGTAGGTAGTCGGTGTACCTGACCTCCAGACCACTGTCAATCATCTGAGAAGGATAGATAATGTTGTGTCCACAAAGCTTGGCCTTCACACGTAAAACATGAGTCGTCTTACGAAGGGAACAGACCTCACGTATACCAAACACAAATACCTCAAAGCGCGTGATTAAGGACACGCCCACGGTTAGAATGGTTTTCGTTCTATTCGTAACTGATTTGTGGGGTTTTAATTCGACAAAGAAAGTTGAAATTTTTCTCGTCAATTACTTTTCCCTATAGCATATATTAAGTCTAATACATCGGAATAGTAAATACATAGTGCACAGAAGAGAACGTTAGTGAAGGTATAGTAGCCCCATGGCTTATTTGGTGCTGACTGACAGCTCACAGCTGACAGCTAAAAGCTTTGAAAAGTTACCAAACCAAATTATTTATCCCTACGCCAAATCATATGATCTGCAAAAACATGTGTTTAGCAGCTGTCGCTTCTGACGGTCAAAATTTAGGAATTATACCTAATTGTTGACTGTCAGAAGTCAGCTGTGAGCTGTCAGTCAGCACTAAAGAAGCCATGGGGTTACTGTATTTATTTTTTCAGTTTGTATGACAACATTTTTGGCCAAAATGAATCAAATATCTACTATGGGTATTGCGTAAATTGACCAGAATTTTTTCATTTGATTTAAAAAGTTTCTGATCAAATCTCACTATGTTCATGATAGATATATAAAAACTATTAATATTATTATGCGTAGAAACTTAAACAAAGTATATACTATTTGATTTATTTAGGTAAAAATAGGTTTTCTGAAGTAAAGTATGCAACTATATGGACCTTAACTCACGTTTACTTCCATTCAACCTAAACAATAAATTGGATTGGAGCTCATGTTTTAGTTTTTATGTTATTTTCTAATTTAAACAAATTTGCTCCTCTATTAACTTTTTTATGCAATAATGAAGAAGAGATTAGGAAAGTAGAATTAAGAGAAAATGTATTCTTATTTGTTTGAAGGGAGCGTGGGAAAATCATTTATTAAAAACATTAAATAAAAACACCTAACCGGGATTTGAGCTCCAGCCTCCCTGTTACAGCAAACTGTGGTGCTAGAACTGGTTGAGTCAAGGGGGCACTACCCTCCCACGAAGAATCTCCCCCAGCGCTCTAAATAAGTTTGCTTCCTCTTAAATAAATTTAAATCCTCTCAAATTTTTGGAGAAGACCACTTTAATATCTTGTAGAGGCATCTGTCAGAAGAAACCAGATAAAGATCACTCAAAATAGCTTCTAGGCCTATTCAAATTTCAAAAAATTCTAGGGTAAGACCACTTTAAATTGTAGGGTCTATAGGAATCTAATATTTTTTAAATAATTAAAATTGAGTACTACTCAAAATAGCTTCTAGAGGCATCGTATTAAAAAAAATTGCTAAAAGAGGACCACTCCAGAAATCTTTTAGAAGCATCCAAATTTAAAAAAAAAATATGGTAAAGACTACTCCGAAGAGTTTATAAAAATAACCTAGTTTTCAAAAATTGGACAGGAGGACCACTCCAAATAGCTTTTAAGGACATCCAATTTTCAAACACTTATCGGGGAGGGCTGAGTTGGGTGGTGAGCAAGTCCCTAAAAAGCTTATTTTTTTTTTTGCTTGCCTCCGACACCAGTTTCTGCCACCGCTGACCTGGAATACAGATGAGATGATATCGATGTTTGATCCACGCGCTCATTCATGCGTGGTTACTGCATAGCGAGGTTAAGTTTTACCCCGGAATGAAATGGGCTTAGCCCATACTAGTTTGGTTATCAAAAGTATTAGGCTACGTCCAGCACAAGGGTTATTAATGGCGTATTCTAAAAAGTAGGGATGATGGAAGTTGATCAAAGGAAGTGCACCTTCATTTTTGGGAATTTATATGGGGCTACTATTGTATTGGAGTGTTTTAACATTCACTTTGTGAACAAATACATTATAGTCAGAACATGACTCACAATACTCTTTATTACTTAAGTTCGTTTAGTATTACGGGAACGCCAAACTTCAAAAAATGTCTAATTGGCTTCGGAAAAATATTGGCTCCAGCTCGAGAAAAACTTCCAGATTCAACAAATGATTAAGTTTCACCAATAAAATTATTGATGACTAAAATACTCATTTATGTTCAATTATAATCATTCTGAAATATTATGTACTTTTACACTATGGCGGTGACCTGGCGGTCCAGGGGTAAGGTGTCAGACTTCTGTGCTGGCGGCCGGGGTTCAATCCTCGGTCCCGGCAAAGATTTATCTGATTACCAAACCCTTCCTTCACCTCTGACAAGACATATTGTGAATGTGGGGAATGCCAGGCCTCCACCGTGGTTCGGATTCCACGTTAAACTGTAGGTCCTCCATTTCATCTCACAATCACCCTACCATTACACACTAGCCTAAATGCGTATAAGCCGAATGGGTAGTAAGACGCGGTGATGATGATGATAATAATAATAATACACTATGGCGTAGCTTATAAGATAGAGCCATGGTGTAATCCGTCAAGGAGGGACTGCTACCTTTCAGAGGAAACGTAGTGTGGATTACAAATTCATATTTGTATGAAAAAGTTTGAAGCAATTGAATTGCGTGCTGTGATAAATCTATTTATCAGTCAAGAAAGAAATATTACAACAAAACATTGAAGATATCACACATAGTAATGTACAACAAGATATTTCCTAATTATTTTAGAAGGTTACATACATATTCACAGTATAATATATTTTTTCAAGCATAAAACAACAAACCTAAGATATTATAACTTTAATTTGACTTGGAGAATATTCCATATCTTCAATTCGAACTCGCTTAACTAAGGTGAATGCGGGAGATGCAAGAGAAAGTATGGTTTTTTTTTTGCAGTTTTTATAGAAAAACTTTTTTTGCCCAATAAAAATAAAATATTGCTTCAGTAAGAACATAGAGTTTAATTTTCTTTACATGGTGATATTGAATATCCGTTATGATAACAGATACTCAAGAACTGTTGATATCATCATGTAAAGAAAATTAAACTTTATGTTTCTAGTGGAGAAATGTTTGATTTATTCTGAACAAAAAATGTTTTGTAACAAAAACTGCAAAAACAATGACCGTTTCTCCCTTTACCTACATCCCCACTTTAAGAAGCTTTTTAGACTAAATATATTGAGATTGTATTACAAAGAGTGTTGATGAAGATGTTAAGTTTGGCATTATCCAATGCACCGGGCCGAGATTCCAACCTTGACATTCACAGGTAATCAAGTTTATTGCGGATCTGACGCCTTATACCACGTGCTTAGTCAAACACCTGTATTTTCCCCACCCTTTCAATCTATACGCGTACACGATAAGTGCTCTAATGAAGTAGTGATGAGTTAGGAAGCATTTTAGAGGTTATCTACTAGCATTTTCGTGGAAAGAGCGTGAAAAACCATTTAGGAAAAAACTTCGTCAGTAGACCCGACTGGTATTTGAACCCCGATCTCTCCGTCTTCAGCAGGCCAGGTTAACACGAGAGTGACATCTTAGACCATTTGGCCACTGGTCTTGAACACAGTATGGAGGTGGATTCCGACAAATAGCTATTTAGCTGTTGGCTGTCGCGGGTGGTTCGAATACTCGTGTAGACCATAGAGAAGGAAGAGTTTTAAAACTAGCACACGTGGTAAGTTCATGTCGAATCAATGAAAACATCCTCCTTCAAGGTCTCGGACATTGTCAAGTTCAAGTTTATTTTGCAGGAAATAAATCATTGTCCCAGTCGGGTTATTAGGAAACAATACAGTTGAAAGCTAAAAACCAACTAAGTCATATTTTTTTTCTTTCTCGCCTAGTCCTTTAAGTATCTCGCCGCGTCTTTAGACTATAATGTTGGAGTGGTTTTCTCACCCTCTTCCCATTCTAGTGCTGGTACACGTTCTCTAGAAACGCCTTCAATATTAATAACTACTAGGTAAAGATGTTCATAACTGCTCATAACATCGTAGCTGTACGGGTGTCCTGGCGGTCTAGAGGTAAGGTGTCAGACTTCTATGCTGGCGTCCGGGGTTCAATCCACGGTCCCGGCAAAGATTTATCTGATTACCAAACCCTTCCTTCACCTCTGACAACACATCTTGTGAATGTGAGGAATACCAGGTCTCCACCGTGGTTCGGATTCCACGTTAAACTGTAGGTCCTCCATTTCATCTCACAATCACCCTACCATTGCACATTAGCGTAAGTGCGTATAACCCGAACGGGTAGTAAGACACGGTGCTAATAATAATAATAATAATAATAATAATAATAGTAATAATAATTTAAACTTTATTATTTATTGTGATACCTATCAAAGCTTAACAAAACTCAACCTCGTCACAAATTAGTCGCAGCTAAAAAAAAAACAGAACTTGACTAAAAGAGCGTCGCCACTCCTAGCTTAACATTATATTAACTCGGTTAACATAAAATGTGACTTGATTTGTTTTCATCCTACACCTCTCATTTGTTTTGTTTCTTAGACCACTGAACTCTATTGTTCCCTACATTGGTAATATCTTGAAGACCATCTAATACGACACACAGCTTTTTACACTATCCCCAAACTTTGGACAATTTGATTATAAACAGAGCAAGACACCATTTCAACACTATTTTTTTATTATTTGATCGTATCTTATCACATTTAGACCATGTGCTTCACGAACAGTTTGAAAATATGTCTGCTGAAATGTTTGCGTTAAGAGTCACGGTCGCCTCAGAAATACAACGAAGAATTTATGACACCAACGTCGAGATCGTTTGTAATTCTACCATCGGTCTTAGTAGAAATGCTAAGTCAAACAATTTATTAATTCTATGTATTTCGAAGACTAAATAAGGATCTATTTGCTTTTAGCGCCACGTCTTACTACACTTGCAGGCTACTTTTCACATATTTACTACATTTTATGGGTAAGAAAAAAGAGACACGCCTCGGTGGCGTAGTTGGCTAACGCGCTTGTCGTGTTGAGCTCGACTGCTGAGGACGGGGAGATCGAAGTTTGAATCTTGGTCGGGCTAACTGGAGGGGGAGGGGTTGTTCCTAAATGGTTTTCCACTCTCCCTCCACGCAAATGCGAGTTCACTTCCTCTAATTCAACCTTCCCAATTCCCAATCCATTAGTGTAATTAGTACTTAAAGCGTATAACCCGAACAGGTTAGTAAGACGTGGTGCTAAATAAAAAATAATAAAACATAAAAAAGAGTAGAATTTGTTGGAAATCTACTCATATAAAATTGACTAAGGTGGCCACAAAATCTCAAAAATATAGCTCTTGGATCATTCCCTCATATGAAAACCCAAATTTACTCTACTAAGAACCATATAAAGATATATTAAATGTTTAAACAAATTTATTAAAACAATCATTTTTTAATAAAATGCACTCAAAAATAATTACTCTTAGATTATGATAAAAATATAGTTTGAATGGGTTGCAACTTAAACATTTCTCTTTACTATAGAAACAAATAAATAATTCTACATGATCGACTATAAAGCTCCCTGTAATTTTTGTGATTTGATTGGTATTTTTAAATGCCCTGACTTTTTCAGGTTTTTAATATATTCCCTCTCCCTCCTCCCCCGACTGTCTTAACGTACATATATATATATTTTTTAGTTAATTATTCTACGTTTTAAGTTAGTGTATTTGCAATTTATATATTGATATAATCTGAATGTTTAAAAAAATATATATATATTTGAAAATTTCTATTTTTAATTTTGTGCAACGTTTCTCTAAACGTTTTCGCATACTCAGTATTTATATATAAACATTTTTACAGCCTTAAGTTAATCATAGTTCATTTTAATAGGCTCATTGACCTCATTTTATGTGTAGTGATCTACTGTATTGCCTACTACCAATAACTAAAGTTAATTTAAAAAAAGGTCCATTCAAGCAGTTATAAATTCCTTAGACGAGAATAAATTCTAAGATTCGTTCATTAATGTTAGCCTTTATTGAAAATTTTTTTTATTTAATATTGAGAAAAATGTCGGAATCAGGGGAAAAGTAAAATTATGATAAATTAGGAAATTCTTGGACGGCAACCAGAATAATGTAACAGGTTGATTATTCTATTTTAGAACCTGACAATATAAGTTATTTTTTTTTTTGCGTGTTTTTACTATCATTGCTATCATAACGACGAAGATGCTGAAGCCATCATTAGCTTTTATGGCCAAACCCATACTTTTTTTTTTACCCCAACATTGCACTAAAATTCACAAAACCCTTTTGTTAAGGGGGAGAGTCTGGTGCGTTGTGTTCGCTAGCTTTTCCCAATGGTGTGTGTGTGCGTGCGTGTGTGCACGCGCGCGTGCTGCACTGGGATATTCATATATTAACTTACACTAATGGGATAAGTATGAAGAAGGTAAAAGTGTAGATGAAATTTATCAGTATTTTGGTGGAGGGAGAGTGGGTAATCAAAGAGATAAGACACCTATAATAAGCCCGACAGGGATTTAAACCCTAACCTCCCCATAAGCATAAAACTATACCAGATGGACTTTACGCCTTATCCCGCGTGTCCAACAGTGCGAATCACAACGTTACTAAAAATATGGACCCAATTGTTTTTACTACACATAATACGAATACATATTGTCAGCTTTTTAAAACTATATAATATTAAATACTGGGATAGGGGAATTTATAAAAATAGACACTCTTTTAAAAGCCCATTTGATGCCCAAATAACCGGGAAATAACACACAAGATTGCGCTCGAATCAGAAAACATATCGATGTGGGATTTTCTACATTCTGCAGAGTAGCAAAACCGAAATAAATTTTATAATTACTATTATTAAAATTTGGCTATAGTAAAGAAATAGTGATATAATGGTTTCACTGGCCTCAATGTTGCCATTTTTTTTAAAAATACAAAAAATAAAAGTGCATCATGATGAGCGTCTGTGGTTTACTTAAGAATTCTTTCCAAACGGGAGATTATAAAAGGCTGCTTTCCCTTCATAAATTAAGATTATGAACCAGATGAAACGAGGGCGGTTAGTGACGTCATACAAACCGTATTTGGTTGTGTTTATGCGCATGTGTCTCCAAAATAAAAACTTATATTTTGAAAATTATATATTGTATGGCTTTTGATAGTGCTTAGACTTATTAGGTGTGTCAAACTAAGATGCAACCAGCTTTGTAAAATACTGTAGCTTCGAAATCTCCAAGTAGGCAACGTCGTTAAATAAGTTAAGAAAAAGCCAAGAATGTACAATAATCCCAAGGGAATTATTTTTAGAAGCGCTTATTAAAACTTTTTATTGCTAATATAATATCACTAATCAATAATAAGTGTTTTCACATTAGTGACTTTCAGTCAATGTTCGTGGGGTCTGAGTTGCCTGTTACTGGGAAGTCACAGTTTGAATCCCAAAAGGATGTGCTGAGAAAATGGTTTACCACGTTCCCTCCATGTTAAATAGTGTGCATTTATTCTTAGCTATAATCCGAACGGAGACGGGTGGTATGACGTGAATGGTAATCGTCTTCTTTTAATCACCCAACCTAATCCTGTATCCTTAG
Source organism: Timema shepardi (assembly GCA_902151425.1). Lineage (NCBI taxonomy): Eukaryota > Metazoa > Arthropoda > Insecta > Phasmatodea > Timematidae > Timema > Timema shepardi. The sequence goes on along the minus strand of CABFVX010004145.1, from coordinate 58,194 downwards.
GCTAGTTTACGAAATTATTTACAACCTATTGCATTGCAAGATTTTCCATATTAGGCAGCCAATATATTAAATGTAAAATGATTAAATTTTTGTACATTACTTTAAAAAATTAACGACAGTTTTAATTACTAACGAGAATATTTTATGTTGAAATCAATCATAATAACCAGTAAATTGCTGAATAACTAATAATAGATAAAATGTTGAGAATTGAAGAAAAAAACAAACAATTGATTAGTTAAATTAAAATTGTAACCTTAAGAATGCAATATTGATAAGACATGATTAATAGATTTAATTTGATGAATAGATAATAAAAATAAGGTAAAGCTGTGAATTGAAAAAAAACGTTTAAGTTTGAATTTTAAAAAATAAGTTGAAGGATGCAGAATTGATAAGATATGGCTAAAACATTAAAAACAATAAAATATGATTACAATATTAAGATTTCTTCAAATTGTCTTAGAAAATTATAATTAAATGTATAATTTAAAGGCCTTTTAAATACCCCCCCCCCTGCTTGCGCTCCCAAGGAAGAGAGCCCATCCGGTTGTAATATTCTGGGGGCGATGTTGTAGCTGGGCTATTATTTATTGCCCTGAGCGCTATATTGCCAGCGAAAGGGAGGTTCGTCGTGTAATTAGATTGGGGATCTATTGCACCAGTGGAATGGGGTAGACGGTGGGGTGGGTGCTATTGCACCCGCTATGTCATCAGGAAGGGCAAAGTCGCAATATTCATGGCTCCCTGCGAACTTTCAACTCGTGCTTTATATTAGCTGTATAAATATACACCCATACACACACCACACACTCATTTAAGTACGCCTTTCGAGCAGGGTTGTCCAACAAGGGGATGATGTTCTTAATATGGCGCAGAGTTGACGCCTTTTCTAAGCTCTAGAATTCCATAATTTTTACAGATTTACAGAAAAAAAAACATGTACCAAGTGCTTTAAATATAGAACTATAAATTATAAAAGCTGATTATTTTCATTTCTTTAAAATTTAATTCCTTAAACCAGAATGATTATAGACAAATATATCTGTACCCTGCGTGAAATTACATGAGTTTTAAATAATATTAATTGTATACACTGGAATATACTATTCTAAAAGATATTTCTGAAAATAATGCAGATATATTTGAAAACTCCAGTAGCTTATTAAAAATAGCTCCCCCATTGTTTTTGTAAGTTTTCTTTATTTACCTAAGACTTGTGATGGTACCAACAGGGTTAGCTCAGCTCTAAACCGAGAGGTCGGGATCCTATTTTACTCCCAGCTGGATGAATCGATCATGAGCAGCTAAGCGATACCTCGTAAATGAGCAGCTAAGCGATACATCGTAAATGAGCAGCTAAGCGATACATCGTAAATATGATTTTCAGTGAAGGTTTAAACATCTCACCAGATCAATGTCTTAATATTTAACACCGCGTCTTACTACCCGTTTGGGTTATACGCTTTAAGTACTAATTACTCTAATGGATTAGGAATTGGGAAGGTTGAATTAGAGGAAGTGAACCCACATTTGCATGGAGGGAGAGTGGAAAACCATTTAGGAACCA
>CABFVX010004145.1:40656-56578 GCA_902151425.1 Timema shepardi | reverse complement strand
GAGATTCGAACCTCGATCTCCCCGTCCTCAGCAGTCGAGCTCAACACGACAAGCGCGTTAGCCAACTACGCCACCGAGGCGGGTAGGTTCAAATTCACCTTCTTCATCCTGTGTGCTAACATTTGATTTGTGAATAGCCCAACCTCATAGATGAGCACGTGGACTAAGTGTCAAACTCATTTGATCTGGTTAGCCCGTTGCGTAAGATCAGGGATTTGAATCCCAGCAGGGTATGGGTTATTGAGAATGGTTTTCCCCAAATAGTTTCTTCCACTCAAACGCGGGTACATTTCTTCTAAATTCTACCTTAGTTATTCTTATCCCATAAGTGTGATTAAAATGCGTATATTATTATTATTATTATCACCGCGTCTTACTACCCGTTCGGGTTATACGCACTTACGCTAATGTGTAATGGTAGGGTGATTGTGAAATGGAATGAAGGACCTACAGTTTAACGTGGAATCCGAACCACGTTGGAGGCCTGGCATTCCCCACATTCACAAGATGTCTTGTCAGAGGTGAAGGAAGGGTTTGGTAATCAGATAAATCTTTGCGGGGACCGAGGATTGAACCCCGGCCGCTAGCATGGAAGTCTGACACCCTACTCCTAGACCACCAGGTCCCCAACAAAAATGCGTATAATTCAAACTGGTAGTGTAAGATGTGGCGGAAGGAATGAAACTTTGTCGATGACCTGAATGGCAGGTACTTAAAAATCTTGCCTTTGTTTAAAGTGGGGATGTAGGGGACGAGAAAAAAGGTCAGTGCTTTCACAGTTCTTATAGCGAAACTATTTTTTGGTCAAAATAAATACAATATTGTTTCAGTACAAACATAGAGTTTAATTTTCTTCGCATGGTTACCTCAACATTTCTTGAATATCTGTCAAAGGTGTCCTGGAATCAAATGACAAATCTACTTTTTCGTTTAGAAAATATGTTACCTAATGGCACTATGACTGATATTCAAGAAGTAATGATATCACCACGGGAATAAAATTAAACTATACGTTTGAATGGAGGAAGAAATATTTGATTTATAAGTGATAGAGAGCAAATCTATAGGAGACTCTACCCACCTCGGTGGCTTAGTTGGCTAACGCGCTTGTCATGTTGAGCTCGACTGCCGAGGACGGGGAGATCGCTGTTCGAATCGCGGTCGGGTGAACTGGGGGTGGTTTTCCCTAAATAGTTTTCCACTCTCCCTCCACGCAAATGCGGGCTCACATCCTCTAATTCAACCTTCCCAATTCCTAATCCATTAGAGTAATTAGTACTGAAAGCGTATAACCCAAACGGGAAGTAAGACGCGGTGCTAGATATTATTATTATTATAGGAGACTCCAGTTAAATTTCGGGTGATGCTAACGAATCAATATTATTTGTTGACTAGTTAGTCATGCTATCCGATGGGTTAGTATTTAGTCCAACACCTTAGCTCGGTCGGTGATGAGCCTGCCTTATAATTTAATAGTCTCGGGTTCAATTCATGGCATGGCCTAAAAATGTATAATTGGTGAAATCTGTATTTCCACTTTCACAGTGCTGAATCATCGACACGGGGCTGGTTATTGTTTCTGTTTTAGATTTAAGATCGTTTGTAAGTCACGTGCTGATAATATAATCAGGCTGTTCAGAAAGTACACGTTAAATATCTGATTCCCTCTCCACCTCCCCCAAAAGTAGTTATTTATACATGCTGTGTTAGCTAAAGTTAGTTTGTGAGTCTGTGTTGAAATATTCTGTGTAGGTTTTATGTACTGTAAGTTTTCGATCAATCCTTTAAAAATAAGGGGAATAATATTTTTTATAAAACTAAATAATTTAATGGAAATTAACATAAGGTAATACTAAATTTTTCTATAATAGTATTTACACCGTAGCCTATTGCATAGATACAAAAACTTTGTTCCGTAAAATTATTCAGGGTACAAAACATAAAATACTTGTTGGACACTCCCAATAAGATCTTTGCGTGCCATTCATAACTGGTAGATTCAACTCATTCTGTAGTTCCTCTTAATTAGGTTGAACATCCATTTCAGCTTTCGTGGTATGGTTGTTAGGCGAGGAAAAGGGGTTGATCCGAAGTCTAGGGAACCCACGTTTTATTCCAGGCTAGAGGGAAATAAATAGGTATCTTTACTACTTGTTGGTGACCTGGTGGTCTAGGGGTAAGGTGTCAGACTTCTGTGCTGGCGGCCGGGGTTCAATCCTCGGTCCCGGCACAGATTTATCTGATTACCAAACCCTTCCTTCACCTCTGACAAGACATCTTGTGAAGGTGGGGAATGCCAGGCCTCCACCGTGGTTCGGATTCCACGTTAAACTGTAGGTCCTCCATTTCATCTCTCAATCACCCTACCATCACACATTAGCGTAAGTGCGTATAACCCGAACGGGTAGTAAGACGTGGTGCTAATAATAATACAAGCTAAATACTTCAATATACCATACTATTTTGATATGAGGCGTTTGAAATACACTTTCTAAACCGATTGATTATATTAGCACGCGACATATGAACCAACTCAAATTTAGAATGGAAGTAACACCCAGCCCTCAATTCATCACTATGTAAGGGGCGAACCCCAATTTCATGAATGATACAATTTTCGGCTTTACTAGGGATCAAACTCAAGATACTTAACTCACTATGCAGACACGCAATCAAATTAATTATGTTTACAGACCAAATTAATGTTAAAAATAAAATAATTTACTCCTCTCTCACCTCCCCTTGTTAATAAGATTTTTTTAGCGCCACGTCTTACTATTCATTCAGGTTATATTCTTATGTACTAATTAAGATAATGGGTTAGGGATGATGATGGGTGAGTTTTAGGAAGTGTACCCACATTTTCAGGGAGGGAGAGAGAGAGCGAACCATTAAGGAAAAATTACTCAAAATACACCCGACCGGAATTTAACCACGATCTCACAGTCATCGGCTGTCTAGTCTATTGCTAGAGAAGCGCCTTTGACCATGCGTCCACCGATGTGGGTTGTTAATAACTCAAACCTTTAAGGCACTGGTGGTGGCTGATAAGTCTAAGTCGTCATTGTGTTGTTTCCTTGTTCACTGTCGACAGGGAGGTCAAAGTTCAAATATCGGCCTAGCTCGTTAGGAGACATTCTCCACCAGTGTCTGTCACGGTGGTTTCCCCTCTCTATTTCCCATGATAAATTCAGGTGCGTTTCCTTCAAGAAATCTTCCTATTCACTATCTCCCAGATCATGTATTATTATTATTAGCACCGCGTCTTACTACCCGTTCGGGTTGTACGCACTTACGCTAATTGTGTAATGGTAGGGTGATTGTGAGATGAAATGAAGGACCTACAGTTTAACGTGGAATCCGAACCACGGTGGAGGCCTTGTATTCCTCACATTCACAAGATGTCTTGTCAGAGGTGAAGGAAGGGTTTGGCAATTAGATAAATCTGTGCTAGGACCGAGGATTGAACCCCGACCGCCAGCATAGAAGTCTGACACCTTACCTCTAGACCACCAGGTCACCATGTAATTAATAAGCTTTGTGTTATTATACTATTAAAACCAAAACATCTATAGCGATGATTACATGCTTTAAAGCCTTAGTCTCGCAATGTACTGAATTTCCTATGATTGGTAAGGTCAAGGTTCAAATAACAGCATGGGATAGTTTTCAATTTAGGATTTAATATTGGGAATTTACCATCCATTTTCAAACTAAAGCGAATGCATTTCCTCTAAAAAAAACTTTCTAGTTTCTTAAATTAAGCTGTTGATGAATGTGATGTCAAACTTAAAATTATAGCACCATGTCTTACTACCTGTTCAATCTATACGCATATTCACTAATTACTCTAATGAACTAGGGATGAGAAAGGTTACATTTAAAGGCAGTGCACCTACATTTGTGTGGAGAGATAATGGAAAACAATTTTGGAAAAACCACCCTCAATATAACTGACTGGGATTCGAACTCCAATCTCCCTGTCATCGGTAGTCTAGTCTAGCACGAGGATGATACCTTATACCATGCGGCCATCAAAGCAGGTATACTTAAAATTAAATACCCACTTTGATTAGTGCATGGTGTAAAATTTAAGTAGCCCCTATATATATATATATTTTGGCTTGCCAATGATGGGTATATCGGGATTCGAATCTCGGTTTGTTGTACTAAGAATGTTTTTCCATAAATACCATGAAAATGCAGTTACACTTCCTCTCAACTCTACCTTTCTCATACCTATCCTATTATTCAAAATAAATAGCCTACATGCGTATAAGCTGAGCGGGTAAAGAGAAGAGAGGAAAGTACTTAAATAAATATACCAAATGTAATTAAAAACCGTGCAAGCCCGACGCCTGCAATATGTTCACCCCTGTCCAATAGTATCTCTATTGACCTCCGAATAAGGTATTACCCTGCTTAGGAAGTCACACGCACTACTGTAGTGATTTGTCACGTTAAGGGGGAAGGGGTGGGGGTGTTAATGTTTCCGATGGAGGGCAATACCTCACACCTAACTACACCCTCCCAAACCCCTTACCCTTCGTGAAACTACACAAGTCCAAATACATCAACCCCTTGGATTCAGAGGGTAGGGGGAAAAAAACATAGGATGAAAGACGAAATGGTATGAGGGGTAAAATGGGGTATCATTCCGGCATTAGAGGATTAATGATTTTCGCGGGAACCCACAGGAAAATTAACCTCGTCGTTTTCTAATACAGTGTGTGCTGTACGATGGTTTAGGGGTATGAGGGGGCTAGCCACCCTTCATTGCCTCTCTTCATACACCAAACCCACTTTTTTTTTTGCAATAACGTTCAACCCTTAGAAACCCTCCCTCTATTATTTTTACAGCTCATATATAGACTCGCCACTAAAAAGACGCTACGTCCTAATATAAAAAAAGAGATTGGGGGTGTCTAAGGAAGATATTATCTTGGCGTGATATTGGTATAGCGTACGTGATCTTATCTATGGGGAGAGCATTAAAAACTTTTACCATATCGGACATTTAAAACCACGTGACTGTTAAAAAGGGGGAGGGGGTAGTCACGTATAACATTGATTTACGGTCTTGGTTCACTTGAATAAATACTACAGATATGCTGCACATGTTTTGAAGGTTGTATAATTTGCAGACTATTAACCAAAGATTCAGATGTAGGGATATTAAATCCATTACGGCCACACTGTTAGGGCAATCTAATAGTCTACGCACTTTTCACAAGCCAACATGGCACAACGAGATGATTACGCCAAGCGAGAACCAAACCTATGTTCATTAACTTTGTAAATGCCAAACAATTATGTTCACAATATTTCACTTAAATTACTATGGTATGAGGTATATTAATAACGTATATGAAGACCCAAGCCAGCTGTCAAATGATTTGAATAACCCCTAATCGATCAGTAACTTTATGAAATAAAATAATAATTATCATACATAAGGAATTTAAAGTCCTAATTGATTATTTATCAAAATCGAAGCAGGAACGTTATCTTTATTTCAATTTTCTCGATCATCTTCTTTAATAACTTTTTAGGTGTATCCCCTTGTATTTTTACAAGATCAAGAATATGTTGTACAGAATTTCTAGGGACAGGGAAATCGAGGATCGAATCCCGGTTGAGTGTAGGCTGCTGATGGTGATTATTTATGAATAATTTATTACTTGCCCTCTATACAAATGTTGGCACACTTAGTCTAAACTCTACCTTATCATCCTTATACAAATATAATAATTATTGTAAGGGGAGAACACGAACCTGTACTAAAACAAGAGTTTTTTTTAAATTAGTTTATAGCATGGGTGTCAGTAGAATTTAATTGTGTGGTAGGGGGTGGTTTCAAAATCGTAGATTTATGTAATTACGTTAAGACTTATTATTATATTATAAAAAATAAAAACAAGATTATTTATGTCTACAGTAACTCTATTAGTGTAAGGGGGGAGGGGCAGGTAACAAAAAGTTTTTAGGAACTTTCCACCCTCTTTCCCAGTTAAGGTTAGAAAATTGAATTCTCCTTGAAGTTATTTGTAATGGTCTTCGTTTGGAGGATTTTTGAAAATTATAATCTTTTAACAGATATTTAATATAGTGCCACAAAGAAATTTTTGGAAATTTGGATACGCCTAGAAGCTTTTTGGAGTAGTCCTCTTTTGGCAAGTTTTAGAATTTTTGTTATGCTTCTAAGTTATTTCAAGAAGTGTTCATCAGTAATTTTTTTTTTAGTTTGGAATGCTCTTGAAACTATTAAGAGTGTTCTTTGCCTGATTTTTATTTTAAAAATCTAGTTACCTCCATAAGCTATTGGAGGTGCTTCTCACCTGGATTTTTTTTAAATTAGTAAATTAATATTAACATTATATTATATGGCCACATTTTTTAAAAATCTGATAACTTTAGAAGACATTTAGAGTGAAATTCATACATAGATATAAACAAAATTAAATGCCTTTAGAAGCTATTAAGAGTGGTTTCCCAGGAAATTTTTAAAAAAGGGAACGCCTCTTTAAGTTTTTTGATATTTGATGCAAGATCATCTTCAAGCTTTATATTAAAAGTTTATCAAATGTTTAAGGAGGGGGGGGGGTGTTTAAACTACATTAATACCCTCTCCCTACTCTTATAATTTATAGCACCCCGCATTCTAAATATAAATAAAATTTACTCCTTGTTTTTAAGACCGTAACTTATGAAATACATTTCAGTGTTACACTACATACCCTATCTCAGTATTATACAACAAACTGTAACTCATACAATGCATCTAAATGTTATACTTAAGTAATTTAAGGGGTTGACTAGAGTTCTTAAGAAACTCTGGTCAATTCTCTGTGGCTCTAATTAGGATATTTATTATACATTTTGTATACTGGTTCGTCCTTAGCTTCAATTTATTGAAGAATAAATGGGTTCTAGAACAGAGTATAATGTTAGGAGTTCTGTACCAGGTTAGTTAGTTTGTAAGTAGTGTGCTGATATGATGGATATATATTTATATAATTTATGTTAGAATACCTCAATGAATAAATTATGTTGAATAATGACACCTTAACACAGGAATATAAAGCTGCATCCATAGTTTAAATTTCAATGCTCTCTTCACTGAGCCACCCAGGCTTAATCTTGCACAGGTGTCATCTCTCAACATTATTTACTAACATAAATTTTGATAATCGGTGACTACATGGATGTTATTAAGACAGGCTTCCAGACGCCATAATATATCGTATGAGGCTTAAACAGAATAAAAGGATTGAGTTATAAACTTTCACAAAAATCACAAAATTTCGGAACTGTCACTAGGCTAGACCTTTCTACAGTTACTGTAATTTGTGCTAGCAAAAAAAGTTGACCCAAGTGATTTTTCTCCTCTGTTTAACTAATTTAAATAAATACTTGTTAAAGGTCACACTCTATTTAAATTGATGGTATAACCTATCTTACATATACATACATACCAAATCCCTATACGTGGTTGCCAAGAAAGTGTGAAAAAAGCTCAAAAAAAGCTAATGACCATAAATATCTCACTAGCACTAGCAGGGGAAAGTATTATTCGGTAATAAGGCGAACGCGTACACAATTGTGAAATGTTTTTTAATATGACATTCACAGAAATCTCAATGGGGTCCCGTAGAATTAAAGTTGAATCTACTTACAGCTCGACCAATGAGGGACGTGTAGCAATGACGTGTCGACAAAATTACAAAAAAAAATTATTTATAATTTATTACCTTTCAACAGCTTTCAAGGAGCTTAAATTATACAAGACTAATAAAGTGAATAACAATAAAATGATGTCCAACCCCTTAGGTCAGTCGGTAGCATGTCTGACTAGCAAGCTTAAGGCTGCAGGCTCGATTCTCGGCACGAAAAATAAAAAAAAATCATTGGTGAAATTATGAAATGTGTGTTTTCCATTTCACAGTGATTAATTAACGTCCGGGAGATGGGTGTTCTGCTTATTATTATTATTAGCACCGCGTCTTACTACCCGTTTGGGTTATACGCACTTACGCTAATGTGTAATGGTAGGGTGATTGTGAGATGAAATGGAGGACCTACAGTTTAACGTGGAATCCGAACCACGGTGGAGGCCTGGCATTCCCCACATTCACAAGATGTCTTGTCAGAGGTGAAGGAAGGGTTTGGTAATCAGATAAATCTGTGCCAGGACCGAGGATTGAACCCCGGCCGCCAGCACAGAAGTCTGACACCTTACGCCTAGACCACCAGGTCACCTTGTTGTGCTTATTGATCGTATTCTGGTATAATCAGTCGGATCAGAAAGTGCACGTAGAATATATTTTTAAAAAACATACGATAAATTCGTCAGCCGCAATAGTCTACACGTGGACTAGATGTCAGGTTCATCAAGTCTGGTTTGCCGGTAACGGGGAGTTTGTTGGTCGAACCCCAGCCGGATGTACTGTACTTTAGGGTGGTTTTTCTTAAATGGCCACAAGCCTCCCTCTACGCAAACGTTGGCACACTTAATCTGACTTTTACTTTTCTCACCCTTGCCCCATTAGCGTAAATATGTGGATAAGCCGGGTGAGTGATAGTACGTGGAGCACGTAAACAAGACCTTTGTAAAAATGAGGGGTGCGGTTAAATTTGAGAAAATACATCCACATTGGCGTGGAGTGATGATACAGCACGTAGCAATTGAATCCGTGGCCGAGTGAAATGTGGGTCGTAGCGTCTTAGACCACACGACCACAGCTGTGGGTCCTATTGATTTTTCCAAATCTTTCATTCTTATTGGCCGAGAATGTTTAGTGACTTATTCCCGTGAAAAAGTTGAATTTTAAATCTAATCTTTGGGTGACCTGGCGGTCTAGGGGTAAGGTGTCAGACTTCTATGCTGGCGGCCGGGGTTCAATCCCAGGTCCCGGCACAGATTTATCTGATTACCAAACCCTTCCTTCACCTCCGACAAGACCTCTTGTGAATGTGAGGAATGCCAGGCCTCCACCGTGGTTCGGATTCCACGTTAAACTGTAGGTCCTCCATTTCATCTCACAATCACCCTACCATTACACATTAGCGTAAGTGCGTATAACCCGAACGGGTAGTAAGACGCGGTGCTAAAAATAATAATTAATATTGTAAAATACCTATGTTTCACACCATGCAATTTCTAAAATATGGGACATTTACGGAACACATACGCGTTGGGGTTGAAACTCTCAAAGTAAAATTAAATACGGGATGGGTGGTCGGTCACCTTTGGTATACCTTGATACGCATTGGAGGGAACGTTAATAGTAGTTTAAGACAGGGTTGCCAGTTCTCAAGTTCCTTGCGATCAGGGGTTAGCGATATTAGAAATATCTTAAATACACTTATATTTTGTCCTGGGAGTTGGTGTGTATCAAAGCAGGAAGTAACTTTAGCCAGTCTCATCCCTCCCACCTATTTTATACAAATAAATAGGCAGTATACCCATGTACACCATTTGCGTGTAGAGAGAGTGGGAAAACATTTAAGAAAAAGCACACTCAAATTCATCAGTTCGGCAGTATTGTTTATTGGATTGGTGGTGGTGGTGGTGGTACATTGCATTTAAGGGGGGGGTGTCAATCCTATCACAGTTTTATGAACTTTAAAATATTTGGGAAGCTGACAATTAAACTAGGCCTACCTAGCTTACATTAATATAATTTTCATTGTTGCTTAAAGCATAAAAATGTATTGCCAGATAAATAACATAGGCCTATAGTAATTCCAAACTGAAGACTGCTGAATAAACTAAGAAATTACCCTTCCTTCACCTCTGACAAGACATCTTGTGAATGTGGGGAATGCCAGGCCTCCACCGTGGTTCGGATCCCACGTTAAACTGTAGGTCCTCCATTTCATCTCACAATCACCCTACCATTACACATTAGCGTAAGTGCGTATAACCCGAACGGGTAGTAAGATGTGGTACTAATAATAATAATAATAATAATAATATTAATAATAATAATAATAATAATAATAATAAATGTAATCTTTCATCGGATGTGGAATCTACGATTGAGGTTTGGAGTGCGCATACAACTGGGATTTGAACCCCGGCGTACAGTGCCAGACGCAATCAAAATGATGTTAGTCTAGTTCTATCAGTGTAGTCATTTCCATTTTTTAAATTTTTAAATTACTTAGAGTTTAATAAAAAACGATTTTACGAGCATTTCTTACTAATAATTGACCTTTTTGTTTATGATCGTGGATCCGGATATCGGGTGGTGGTACTATTATTTAGCCTTTTTTCTTCAAATAAACTAATATGTTAAACTACTTATTATATATACTTTGGTTTGAATCCTGGTTGGATCAAATATTAAACAAGTCTTCAAAAGAGATTGTTCCCTTAAAATGTTCTTCCAGACGCCGATCAAATAATAGTTATTACGCTCATCAACAAGGTTATTAAGTGATTAATCTATGGGTTGGGAGTGAGGAAGTTAGTTTAGTATAGATTCAACTGCATTAGCGCGGAGATGAGATGGAAACACTAAAATGTCATTTCACAAGTGGAAAACTTTACCCCGCTCACCAAATGGAGATTCAAATCTCGATCTCTTCATCCCCTAAAATCAATTATTATTATTATTATTATTATTAGCACCGCGTTTTACTATCCGTTCGGGTTATACGCACTTACGCTAACGTGTAATGGTAGGGTGATTGCGAGATGAAATGGAGGACCTACAGTTTAACGTGGAATCCGAACCACGGTGGAGGCCTGGCATTCCCCACATTCACAAGATGTCTTGTCAGAGGTGAAGGAAGGGTTTGGTAATCAGATAAATCCGTGCCGGGACCGAGGACTAAATTAAATTAAATTGTAATCCTGACACCTCAGACCTTATATACACTAGTACTTATATATTGCTAGAATTATGGAATTCTCCTTCCACAGCATTAATTTGACGGTCTGGGGAATGACTGTTGTGTCCGTTCCAAAGTTAAGCTATTTCGAAAATTAATTTTTGATTCTTCTCACATTCCGAAAGGGTTATTCGGATTTAGTTACATTGGTGTGATAGGGATTAGGAAAGTATAATTTAAAGAAAATGTGCCTGCCTTTGCGTGGAAGGAGTGTGGAAGACCATTAAGGGATAAAAACCACCCACAAATCACCCAACTGGGATTTAATCTCCGACATCCTCATCACCATCAAACAAGAATAGATCGACTTGAATGTTTGACCGCGTGGCCAACGATGTGGGTTGTTTTGTAACTCGTGTATAAATCAAAATGCTGATAAAGTGTACGTTAAATTAGCCCTAATATAGGATTACGGGAAGGGGTTGAGGGGGGTGTAAACCCGGTTTTTACTGAACTAGAGGTTTCAAGTTGAGCATACTAGTCCAAGGCTCTTGACTCTAGACTAATTAGTGTGAATTGATGTTCTCACGTTAATCAGAGCATTCTATAAATCAAGTACATGAATAAGTACTTGGGTTATGATCGAGAGCCATGATTAACAGATACCATACTATGATTCAATACCCAAGTTGGATTGTTTGTTATTTAGAGGGGATGTAATCTCAGCTGACGGCCTACCGTGGTCGAGTGGATAGGGGAGACCGACTATATCTATCTAGGGGGGGGCCGAAATTTCATCCAAAGTGATATAGTGTTATATTATTATTATTACCGCGTCTTACTACCCGTTCGGGTTATACGCTTTAAGTACTAATTACGCCAGTGGATAAGGAATTGGCGAGGTTGAATTAGAGGAAGTGAACCCGCATTTGCGTGGAGGGGGAGTGGAAAACCATTTAGGAAAAACCACCCCCAGTTCACCCGACCGAGATTCGAAACTCGATCTCCCCGTCCTCAGCGGTTGAGCTCAACACGACTAGCGCGTTAGCCAACTACGCCACCGAGGCGGGTAATTATATATGGCTTAAGTACAAACATAGAGTTTAATTTTATTCACATGGCAACCTCAACAGTTATTGAATAGCTGTCAAGATTGTTCTGGAATTTAATGACATCGTTTTCTCTTAATTTAAAAATGTTGTCGTCTAATGCCGCTATATTCATTATATATATTCAACAACAGTTTATAGCACCATCTGAAGAAAATTAAACTCTATGTTTGTATAGAAGCAATATTTTATTTATTTTGAACAAAAACAAGTTTTGTTATAAAAACCGCAAAAACACTTCCCTTTTCTCTCGTCCCCTACATACCCATCTTAAGTAATATAATCAGATATTCTTTCTCCGCGTCTCACTAGCCGTTTAGGCTACACGCATGTTCACAAATAATGACGCTAATGTTTAAGGTATGAGTAAGGTTGAATCTAGATAAAGTGTGCCCAAATTCAATTAGGGTGATGGTGGATAAACATGTAGGAAAAACCCCCTTCAGTAGGCCCTACACTGGACCAGGATTCAAACCACCATTTCCTGTACACCCAGCTGGTATTCGAACCCTGAAATTCAGACCACGTACACATCAGCGCATATATAAGTTTTTAATAATAATTTTACCTATATATGAGTAAGATTAGTTAAAAGGTAGAGTCTTGGTTTCGATTACTTTGCAGAATTGTTATTTGTCTAAATTATTTTAAATTAATACTTATGAATGGCTAGACCCCATTTCAATGTATTTTGTTTTGTGTAACTTTGAATTATACACCTCCCGGAATCGAAACAAGATCCCGTAGACTTATAGTTTAGCATTATTAGCATCGCGTCTTACTACCCGTTCGGGTTATACGCACTTACGCTAATGTGTAATGGTAGGGTGATTGTGAGATGAAATGGAGGACCTACAGTTTAACGTGGAATCCGAACCACGGTGGAGGCCTGGCATTCCCCACATTCACAAGATGTCTTGTCAGAAGTGAAGGAAGGGTTTGGTAATCAGAAAAATATGTGCCGGGACCGAGGATTGAACCCCGGACCCTCAGCAGAGAAGTCTGACACCTTACCCCTAGACCGCCAGGTCACCCAACTCACAGTTGAATGTCCTACACGAGCAATGAGGGACGTGTAAAGAGACGTGACAAGTAAACTAAACTTATGGGCCTACATAGGCTAAAAGTAGCCTGTACGTCTACTTACATATACATCGTCTATACGCCTAACTAGGCTATAAACATATTTACACTAATGGAATAGGAATGAGAAAGGTAGAACTTTAGTGAAAATGCACCCACATTTTTGCAAATAAAAATGTAAAACCACACTCTACTGGGATTCTTGCCGCAACCGTGGTATGCATATCACCCTTTACACGATAATGTGGACGAACTACCTATAAAATAATAACTTCTCTTTCTTTTCGAATAAGTCATTATTTATTATTCTTGATTTAGACGCACTACAGTAGCCCCATGGCTTCTTTGGTGCTGACTGACAGCTCACAGCTGACTTCTGACAGCCAACATTTAGGTATATATCTAAATTTTGAGTGTCAAAAGTGACAGCTGCTTAGCACATGTTTTTGCAGATCATCTGGTTCGGCGTAGGGATACGTAATTTGGTCTGGTTACGTTTCAAAGCTGTCAGTCAGCACCAAAGAGGCCATGGGGCTACTGTAGTTAGATAAAATATAAAAAAAGATTATTTATAAGATAGTTCGTGTGGTCTCTTTATCAATTATGCTATGATATCAGATAATGTGATGATACAGACTAGCTTTGTGTTCTCCTTATAAGTTTTAAAAACAATTTTAAAGATGTATTTTATAATATTACATTTATATCTAAATATTTGACCGTACGTCATGCAGACTAATACAATTTTTACAGCTATTATTTTTATCGTGATTATAATTCTTGTTTAATTTGATTAAAACAATTCAATTAATAGCACAATTCTTGTCCAACAAAGAATGTTCTCGAATATGACAAGATAGGATCGTCAACACATTAACTTTCTAAAAGTTATTTTTACTGAGTATTTATTGAATGGGTATCATTATGCTCACAAACAAAGAGACTGTCCTTTAAAAAATGTCACGTACATATTTTAAGGGCTCGAGATAAGATGACATCACTTTAGTTTAAATTTAGTTTTTAAAGAATGCCAAACATACTTTATTGGATAGTAAGCGTAAGTACATTTTAAGTTAAAGTAGGCATATTAAATATTTTTGTCTCGTTAGGCTTCACTACCCGTTCGTGCTAAATACATATATACATATATATACATATATATAGATGTACTGTACATATTAAATATATATGAATATATGGATATATATATCTCCATATATTCATATTCATATATATATTTAATATATATAGGAATATATACATATATATATGTATATATAGGAATATATACATGTATATATATATTTAATATATATAGGAATATGTACATATATATATGTATATATAGGAATATATACATGTATATATATAGGAATATATACATGTATATATATAGGAATATATATATATCCATATATTCATATATATATATATATTAAATATATATATTTAATATGTACAGTACATCTACATATATATATATACGTATATAGATATTTATATATGCATTTAGCACGATATATATATATCCATATATTCATATTTATGTTTACAATACATATTTACATGTATATATATATATATATATAGGCTATATTAACACCTTATATTACTAACCGTTTGGGCTGTTGGGATGTATTAATTAGGTACGCTAATGTGCTATATATAATAAAGGTTGGATTTAGAGGAAATGTACCCGAATTTGTTTTGAAGGAAAGCTGAAATCTATTTATGAAAAGCTACCCTCAGTACAACCTGACCGAGGTTCGAACCTTGATCTTCCCCAATCATACTTAGGAGCTTAACACTTTGACCACGTTGCGATCAGCGTAGAAGTAAATTATTTAATCACGTAATTATTACCATTACATTATTAATACATATTTATAAATACAGTATATACATCTTTGCACTGCATTTTACTACAATAATGAAATAAGTATGAGGAAGGTATGATTTAGAAGAAATTTACCTTAGTTTGTATGACGAGACAGTGGGGAAAACATTTATGAACAAAACATCCTCAGCATACCTTGTCGGTATTTGAACTCCTACCTTCCATTCACCATCAAAACAGAATAGTTGAGCCTTATTTTTATACCGCCTGCCCACCGATGCAGGTACTTCTTTTTATGAAAGTGCCGATAAACTAAAAATGACAAAGTACCGGTACCCTGAACAAATTATTTAAAATGTAATAGTTTAGTTATTTGTAGCTAGTAGCTTGTAAATAGAGTAGTCAATTTGATTCAAAAACAAACATTCCTACAAAAGGTAAACATTATATGTTATGTGATTGATAATAATTATCTATTATCTATTATAGAATTATTGAAACCACGCAACTTTACAAAAGGTCTTTACTATTAAGTTTTTCTAAAATAATTCGTTGACCAAGGAAATTAAGGTAGTTTTGAGTCATTGTGTGTATAAATACTACATATTAAATATAATTATAATAGTTTGTTTTAATCCTTGCGTGCTGAGTTTAGTAGTTTGGTCTCCAAAGTGGATCTGATCAACAATGTGTGTGTGTGTGTGTGTGTGTGTTAGTTTTTATCATCCACCACTGTTGGGTCACCGTATTCATCGAAATCACAAGGGAGTGAGGTAGTTTTTAGAGAGGACTAGGCTGAAAATGGGGGCCATGAACCCCCCCCCCCTCCCTTACATTTCCCATCCATCAGCGCGCGCTATTCCCAAGAGGGAGCAAGGGGGGGTGACCCCCTTGACGCCTGTCCCCCCTGGTTGAGTTATGGAGGCCCCTAGAGGCTCCCTCAACACCGGTTATCCATTTTCCTACTCTGGTTTCAGAGAGGGGTGAAGGGGGGAGGGAGGGGTTAGAGGGAACCTAGGCTAACCTCCCCCAACCCCTTACTCAACCCTCCCCC
>CABFVX010004145.1:0-24196 GCA_902151425.1 Timema shepardi | reverse complement strand
GGGGTCTGTCAGACTTGCACGGGGGTGTGTTTGCTCGCGCCTGCGTGTTATACTTTCTAGGGTTTAGTATTGAGCGGGTTGCCTTGGTGAATAGCTGTAGAGGAGGTGGGGTTGGGGAGTTTTGGTGATGGCGATGAAAACCACCCTGGAAAAAATAAAAGTTGAAAAGAGGGGGTGATGAGTAAAGAGAAAGGGGGATAGAGGCAGCGAGACTAGAGAGGTGTTTTTAGAGCTTGTAGACTGAAAAGAACCGGTCGTAGAGTAGCTAGGAAGCCCTGGGCACTCGCAAATGAACATGAAATACCAATTTGCACCATAAATGTGTTTGTCTTGTACAGATTAATGTGTTATCAACCTGGTAGACTCCCTTGGTGCATCAGCTCAAAACTGAAACTGGCCTTTGTGAGCTAAGTCCATGCATGTCGCGATATTTTTGCAAAAAAGAGGATTTTTTTTAGCAATAGGAAAAGGTAAATAGGTTTTATCACCATCCCGAAAAAAGAAATCACTTAATACTCCAGTTTAGTAATTTTATCTTTGCTCTACGTATTACTACCCGTGCGGGTTACACGTATTTCAATTACACTAATGGACTAAAGGATGAGAAAGGTGTGGAATTTAAATTAAATGTACCCACATTTCCGAGGAGAGAGAGTGGGATCCATTGATAGGAAACTCAACCTTTTGTGCACTCGGCAGGGATTTGAGTTGTTGGGTCAATGTTGTAATAGAAAGGCGTTAAGTAAAAAAAAATTAAAGTTTTAAGTCATTTTTAAAGTTGTAAACTTTCTTTATAAGCCAGTATCGACTAAATAAGTAGTATTAAGTTATTGGGTACTAATGAGATGATTATATCAAATATTTGCAAATGAGTCAAATTTAAAATAATTGTTTTACACAGAAGAACGCGTTTAATATTTTTATGAAAATGAATGAATTGCAATGTTCGAAAACAAGGTGCGTAGGAAGATATTTGGTACGAAAATGGATGAGGCCACTGGGAAGTGGAAAAGGTTACATAATGATAAGCTACATACATTGTACGCATTCCAATACATTGTTAGGCTAGTCAAGTCTCGTAGATTACAGTGGACAGGACATGAAGTGTGAATGGGAGAATCTAGAAGCGTGTTCAGGGAACTGACTGGCAAACCCAATGGGAGAATCTAGAACCGTGTTCAGGGAACTGACTGGCAAACCCAATGGGAGAATCTAGAACCGTGTTCAGGGAACTGACTGGCAAACCCAATGGGAGAATCTAGAACCGTGTTCAGGGAACTGACTGGCAAACCCAATGGGAGAATCTAGAAGTGTGTTCAGGGAACTGACTGGCAAACCCAATGGGAGAATCTAGAACCGTGTTCAGCGAACTGACTGGCAAACCCAATGGGAGAATCTAGAAGCGTGTTCAGGATACTGACTGGCAAACCCAATTGGAGAATCTAGAACCGTGTTCAGGGAACTGACTGGCAAACCCAATTGGAGAATCTAGAACCGTGTTCAGGGAACTGACTGGCAAACCCAATGGGAAGATACCATTGGGAAGACCCAGACACAAATGGGAGGATAACATTAGAACAAACCCTATAAAGATACGAGGTAGTGAGGAAGACTATATAGAACTAGCTGAAGATAGGGATAGGATTTGATTAGAGGGGTTGGAAATAACTAGCTCAAGATAGGGATAGGATTTGATTAGAGGGGTTGGAAATAACTAGCTCAAGATAGGGATAGGATTTGATTAGAGGGGTAGGAAATAACTAGCTCAACATTTGGGACAGGAGGAGTACTTTTATAAGTGCAGTAATTAACTTTCGATTTCCTAATGACATAGAGTGAGTAAGTAAGTGATCTTTTGTTTATAACTTTGAATAATAAAAACAATATTTTACTCCAACCTTATTTTATTAATTTACTTTACGGCGTTTTCAAGTCACAAGCCATTTTGCGAAATAAATTTTGATTGCCTTCTAAGTTAAGAATTTTTTTTAACTTATGAATTATTTAAAAACAATTTAGAAAACATTTATTTGGATTTATGAACAGTATTTTAAATTATAAAAAAAACGTCCAAAAGCAAGGAAAATCGACAAGAAAAAACAGCAACTGTTTATATTCGTAATAATTAAACCCACTCCAGTGGACATGCAGACAAAGGTTTCAGTTTTTAATTGTCTTGATTTCCGTTGTTAAGGTGCTCTGGGATTGAATCCCGGACTGGCTTATTTTCCCACTCTCACTTCATGAAAATGAGGGATAACTTTCTTTAATTTCTGCTTAAGACATCCCTCCCCCATTAGTATAATAATGTCAATATTTCGAATGTGTAGTAGGATGTGAAGTACAGATAAAGTTTAAATAACGCCTATGTTTATTTAGCGTTGGAGGAAATATGAAATTATCATACACTTTTACAAGCCTAGTATATTTGTGGACACAAAACTCATAAGATTTGTGAAAAGAAATAATAATTATATACATTGTTGTGGAAACATTACACCAAAGATAATAAATGAAATAATATACATTGTTACATACTTACTCTTGTCTATGGCATTATGAACTAGGAACACTGTTACAGAAAGGTTGAGAAAAGAGAAACATCTCTTTTCAACAAAGAACATAAGAACCAAATTCAATTTCTAAGACCTTAATTAAATATATATATACTTTTTTTTTTCTTAAAGCTAAGATATTATTGGTTTTTCTGAAAATATATTTAAAAATTATTTTATATTTAATAGTACCACCATTTTAAAGTGGTAAGTTATTTTGTACCTCAAATAGTTGTGGAAAGATGATGAAAATTGGAAAATGTCCCCCATGTTAAGTAACTTCAAAGTCATTTTTATGAGAAAAGGAGAATTTCCATCATGTGCATGGTGATAAACAGTGTCTAGATATAACATTAAATTAAAATCGTTAGAGTGAGTTTTGAGAAAATCACTATTTTCTCTTTTTGGCCCTCAGCAAACTAACCTCAATTTTAGGGTCGGATGTCTAATTACAAAAATCCCCCGGGAGGGCCTTATGAAAACTCCACATACAAAATTGTATCCCAATCGGTAAACTAGTTTCGGCTCAAGCCCAAGGTACAAACAGACGGACAGACATACACCATTTCCAAAACCATTTTTTTGTTTGTTTCAGGTGGTCATGAAACGTCGATATTTATCAAAATCTCGAGATTGATTTTTTTGAAGAGTACAATACTTTCTCTCCAATGTGTCGAGAGAAAGTAAAAAGAACTATGTAAATTATTTAAGGTTGGTCTCTTCTCCACTCAGTCTGGAAGGTAGCAAGCACATATTGCTTGGTTCCCATATGATGAAACATTAAATAGACACAAAGTATAATCAGTCAAGGTTAGACTTCTACTTTTTAGAGTGAATGAGGTGTAATGTACGTATTTTATTTCACTGAAACTATTTGTAATTCTATAATTTATACTTTTTGATCCTTAACCTCAATTAGGTACTTCCGAAGTGTGATTAACTGGCATTATTTGAAGTTTTTCTTTCTTTGATAGTGACAACAATTTTGTCCATACTTTAAAATTGTTTTCAAGCTATAATAAGACCGATTATTATTACTATTAGCACCACGTCTTACTACCCGTTCGGGTTATACGCACTTACGCTAATGTGTAATGGTAGGGTGATTGTGAGATGAAATGAAGGACCTACAGTTTAACGTGGAATCCGAACCACGGTGGTGGCCTGGCATTCCCCACATTCACAAGAAGTCTTGTCAGAGGTGAAGGAAGTGTTTGGTAATCAGATACATTTATGCTGGGACCGGGGATTGAACCCCGGCCGCCAGCATAGAAGTCTGACACCTTACCCCTAGACCGCCAGGTCACCAATAAGACCGAATTGTGGACCACGTGTAAACTGTGAACGATCGGTTGATAATCTAGGTGAATAATATTGCCCATTTTGAATATCAGTATGGTTTTCAGTTGAAAACAGATTCGTGTAGTTTGACTTCCATCTTGATTTATCGATGACAAGAAGCGGGGAGCCTTCAACAACATCCAAACCACTGGGTTTAGAGGGCAAAGTTATATTTAGGGTGGGTTGTTGGGGGGGTGAAGAATATACGATAGGAACTTCCCTGAATATATAAGTAAAGTAAACAGCGTGGTCACTAATCACTCTAATGAGATGTGGTTAACCGGCTGCCCCACTGGTGAGGCAAAGGGTAGCATAACCAGCTGCCTCTGGTACTCTTTTGAATGATTCACCTGGACCAAGTTAGCGAGCTTGTTTTACATCTGTCGAGTCTCTCATTTCTCTCTTGACTGGCAAGCCGGGAGTGTGCATGGAAAATAAACAACAGATTAACGAAAAAATACTACCGCTTGAGCTGAAACACGTTGTTCAACAGCGGTAACACATGACGGTACAGTGTTACCAAATAACACCTTGATTGCAACGAGGTACCCCCTTCCTCCTCCTGCCTTCTGGTCTGGTCGCAATATTAACACAACTTAAAACGGAAACAACGAAGGGTGATTAAACGACAGGCAAACATTGACGACATTTTGATGTTATTCAGGACGTCGACAGTTCCCATTAGGGCTTGCACCACTTTTGGTGGGGACCAAATTCTTTTGAGTTACATGGTGAATGGGGATTTTAAAATAATACTCGACATGACTAAACCGTGTTACCGTAAATGAGAAAAGGTTGTTCTAGCTTTATATTCCAAACTAAAATACGTAATTATAATGTAAATTTTCGATTTGATCAGTCATAAAAGTGTTTTAATCTGCATACGCACAGTACTTCTAGTTAAATTTACAAAACGCTATATAATGCCATGATAATTTTGGAAACAATAAAACATAACATGTCTTAGATTACGATCAGTTGAGTTGGATTATTTAAAATTAATTTCACAGAGGGGCATATGTTTATATTTAAATTTAATTAATATATCTTTGAATTGATTGGTCTTCCTTACTTAATTGACAGATTAGTATTTTTCTTGTCCAAAACTTTAGCTCAGCTGTAGCCTGTAGGCCTACTTAGTTCTTACTAAATGTGATATAATTTGTTTTGACAACTATTTAATAATAATAATAATTAGCCACGTCTTACTACCCGTTCGGGTTATACGCTTTAAGTACTAATTACGCTAATGGATTAAGAATTGGGAAGGTTGAATAAGAGGAAGTGAACCTGCATTCGCGTGGAGGGAGAGTGGAAAATCCTTTAGGAAAAACCACCCTCAGTTCACCCGACCGAGATTCGAACCTCGATCTCCCCGTCCTCAGCAGTTGAGCTTAACACGACAAGCGCGTTAGCCAACTACGCCACCGAGGCGGGTGACAACTATTTGAGTTGATATATATATATATACATATACATATACATCATCTCAAATAGTTTTATATATATATATATATATATATGTACGTCAGTATAATATGAAAATAATATTCTGAATACATTCGTAAAGTATTACTTATACAAAACACTCAATGTGAGATGGTAAAATAAAACGAAAACCAATCGTACGTCATAGTTTTTAAAGTGTTTATTCATGAGTTGGAATCAATTACCCACCCTTGATTTATGCATATTTCCGAATTTACATCTAGTGAGAGTAATAAATAGCAATAAAGAGAGCACCTCCATAAACTCGGCCAGGATTCGAATCCCGATATTCCCGTAACGTCAACACCAGGTCAGACGAATATGATGTTTTTATCCACATGGACAGAAGTGTGTCTGATGTTAATTTTAAAAAACTTGTAAAATAAATACAATGTGCTTTTACCAAGATTGTTTTTTTTTGTATTTACTTTTTACTATGCGCTCCAAAAGGTTTATTCCTATATTGAGCCTACAATACGTATACCAATATCTATAAATAATTTATTCCCTTAAAATGTGAATCATCTGACTCTCATAGTTGTTACTGAAACTGAACCATCACCGCCCACCATCCAATGAACTAACAGAAGTGTGACGACTCCGACTGATGTGTCACAGTTGTCACACAATGTCGGTAAGTGTCAGGGTAGTCACAGCTGTCACACAATGCTGGAAAGTGGCAGGGTAGTCATTGGCTTTTTTTCATCACACAAGTTTAGAAACTCGCGTATAGGAGAGTTCTCATTTGCTGGTATTTCAATAGCTTTTATTATTATTATTATTATTATTATTATTATTATTATTATTATTATTATTATTATTATCTAGAGTTTATAAAATAAAATTGCTGCTCTCATATCGATTGCTAAGTGATCGATTACAAGTTTAAAGGACCATGGATTTTATTCCAGGTAATGATAACGAAATGTTTGTTATAAGTTCGTCCTACTATACAGTTATCAAATATATTTTCGCTAGAGGGCTGGGTGTGTATTTTTAATCCCGCTGTCATCATTTCTAGTAAATTTGTAAATCCCATTCTTATTTAATATGTGTGTTTATAAAATGCATCACCCGCCTCGGTGGCGTAGTTGGCTAACGCGCTTGTCGTGTTGAGCTCGACTGCTGAGGACGGGGAGATCGAGGTTCGAATCTCGGTCGGGTGAACTGAGGGTGGTTTTTCCCAATATGGTTTTCCACTCTCCCTCCACGCAAATGCGGGTTCACTTCCTCTAATTCAACCTTCCCATTTCCTAATCCATTAGAGTAATTAGTACTTAAAGCGTATAACCCGAAGGGGTAGTAAGACGCGGTGCTAAATATTATTATAAAGTGCAAATTAAATAGCTCTATCAACATATAAATACATTTTGATATTTTAAGGAGTGTAGCTTAAACATTTCTTAAGATTTTCTCGCTTCAATTATTTAATATTGATCAGTTTAAAAATGAAGCATATCTTGACAAACTTTTAGAATTAATGCTGCTATGCTTGTCGGGTGGATCAAAACCACTGTACTATTAAAATTGGCGTGGAATAGTAGCTCTCTGGACTTAACTTGAATACTCATGAACACCAGAACATAAGCTCCCCATTCAACCCTATTCTAAGATACTTCCATACAATTCATCCATTTTAACACTATGAATATCACGCCATCGACGTCTTGGTCTACTAAAGGAATCCTGTATTTTCAGGTTTCCCAACTAATATTTTGTGTATAGCCCTGCCACCCATGAATGCCAAGTCACACCTCTTCATGAGTCTGTGTGCCTTTATCTTATATTTGGGTATGAATATTATTATTATTATTATTAGCACCACGGCTTACTACCCGTTCGGGTTATACGCACTTACGCTAATGTGTAATGTTAGGGCGATTGTGAGATGAAATGGATGACCTACAGTTTAACGTGGAATCCGAACCACGGCGGAGGCCTGGCATTCCCCACATTCACAAGATGTCTTGTCAGAGGTGAAGGAAGGGTTTGGTAATCAGATAAATCTGTGCCGGGACCGAGGATCGAACCCCAGCCGCCAGCACAGAAGTTTGACACCTTACCCCTAGACCGCCAGGTCACCCTAATACTTATTTAAAATAACATGAAAATGGTCCACTGGTTTTAAAATGTCCCCTGAAGCCAGTGGCCAGAGGGAAGTGTTCTGCTACTGGAGTATTCTGTAGAGACATTCTCTTTAAGCTGTTACGTGCCGGAGAGTAGTAGAGCAGTCAGTGTGCATGTGTCGCCGACAGACGCCATCTGAATAGCAAGCACACACGACTTGTTGCTGGCTGACCTTCCAAACTTAATTCGTTCCTCCCTTCTCATTCCGGGGACCGAGTGGATAGGGAGACCGATCAGAGCTCCGGAGGACTTATATCAGTGTCTGAACAAATTATCTATTTTAGAATGAGTTCGTCTGTTTGATTGGTAGGATTTATGATTATTTCAGGTTGTTATTACAGTCCCATTTTCATCGGATGACCTTTTCTGACAGCTATAAGAGCTAGTAAATCTTCTTTCGCGTAGTAATACATACATAAACTCATATGAATCATTTTGATAGACTACCCATGAACTAACGTTAACAATGATATCTGTAATTATTATAGTGGTCAACGCACCTAACTAACAACCTGAGGGTCCCAGATTTGATCCCAAACTAGTACCAAAGGTATTTTTACCCAAAAGAATATGTCCATTTACTCGTTATTGGTTTATTAGACATACTTTTTTTATTAAAAAGAATTGTGTATACAAGTTTAGGATTACTAGCAAAATTAACCCTTTTTGTATTTAATTTTTCTTGACTTAAAATATTATACGTGACATTATTTTTATTTTTAAAGTATTTCATGTTATACATACATACATACATACATACATACATACATACATACATACATACATACATACATACATACATACATACATACATACATAACACACATACACACATACATACATACATACATACATACATACATACATATATACATACCCAATCATGCCA
The DNA here is from genome assembly GCA_902151425.1 of Timema shepardi. Classification (NCBI taxonomy): domain Eukaryota; kingdom Metazoa; phylum Arthropoda; class Insecta; order Phasmatodea; family Timematidae; genus Timema; species Timema shepardi. The sequence continues at coordinate 15,796 of CABFVX010004145.1, read as the reverse complement.
TTCCCATATGAAATAGGCAAGAAACTGTGCATCTAGCTCATTTAACAGCTCCCTACTTAATCCATTCCCACTAACTTTCTCCACACTTCCCTATGCTTTTTTATTCTTAACACTCATAAAGTTTATCTTTCTCACACATTCGTCTACAACACTTAACCACGTCTTACATGGCCTACCCTTTTCTTTTCATCCACGCTTTGCCACTTGATCCACTCTCATCCTCTCAAAATGCCCAAACCAATTTAAGACGCTTTTTTCACATTTAGCTTTTGGACTCCCTTTAAAGAGAACTCCTTTAGCACCCATCCATTACTGATTCTGTCCATACGAGGTTTTCCACAAACATTTCTTAGATACTTCATTCCAAACGCATTCACCTTGCCCTTGTGTTTCTTCTAAAAACCCCACACTTCACGTCCATAAAACAATCAATGTTGGCACCAACACACTTTTATATACTGCCCTCATTGCCTCTTTCGATACTACTTCATTCTTTGCAATAGTCCACAAACCTCCAACTATTCTCCGAGATGTATTCTCCAATCTGGCAATTTTACCATCCATCCCTCCATTTTTACAGAACATTCTGCCCAGATACACAAAACCATCGATTTTTTTTTCTAACAGTTTACCATTTGTACTAAGTTGACAATAACTTCTTTTTCATCCTTATCAAAAATATCATCTTAGTTTTGGGAGATATTTATACGAAGATCCATTCTGCCTGTCACCGCATTTAACGATTTAATGCATTCTGCAAGTCATTTTAATTCTCAGCCAATAATATGGTATCATCTGCATATAACAGCACTCTCACATTCAAATTGTCCATTTTATACCAAACGCGTCCTCATACACCAATCCATGAATACATTAAACAATCATGGAGACATAGCACAACTATGTCCAACACCCTGTTCAATGTCTAACCATTTGCTCAAAACTCCATCCACACTATGCATGCTTTATTTCCATCATACACTGCCAGAATTGCATTTATTAACCATGCATCCAAACTATACTCTCTAAGAGCATTCTATAATATATTCATATGTTTGTGCACTCTAGCTTGATCAATGATGGAAAAATAAGCAGAGTATGTGAGGGACGTGTGGAAATCGTCAGCTACATTTGAGTGCTCAACTAAAATCATGAGCTATCAGATAATGCAGCCACCTTCGAACTGGTAGGGCTTTGTGCTGCCAAATGTACAATTTCAGCTGTACGAATGCACATATCATAATGGATAACATAGCAGAGCTATTATATTTGGTGGCTATGGTTAGATCCTTTTCTAAATAATAAATTACTTGTGGTGATCTGAATTAGTTCTTTTACAATATAATACAATTTGATATAAGAACTAAAGATGTTTAATATGAGAATAAGGATTTTTTTCTAGTCTTGCCAATAATATTTCTTCAATTGTGAAACAAAATTAATGATAATGGAAAACTATATCTTATGACACTCATAAAACACCAACTTGCAAATAAAATAATTATAGCTGTACACTGAAACTATTAAGAGGCCAGATCCATATCATAGTTATAGTTTGGTTGAAAATTCGATGCAGTTATTATCGTTACCAACATATTATTAATATTTCTCCTTGGATTTACGTAAAGAAAACCTTGTTTAATTGTTCACTACCCGTACTGTGTCAGTGATTAGGATGTATCAGTTTCTTTATTTACAAATGGATACAAATTCCTGTAGGTAGTTTAATGTTGAAAGTATATTGTTAAATTTAGGCGACCCCTTCTCACTATTGGTTCCAGAGATACGTCTGGGGGTGCTAGGAGTGAGGGGGTTGGTGTAGCCCCTGTGCACGAACATGTGCACCTGTAAGCAGGAATTTTAAAATTAGGATTAGATTACTTTTTGCCCTCCCCCCCCCTTAATCTTTTATCAATAATTGCTCTTTTTACCCTTTTATACTTATATCACATTTGAATTATTTTTTTAACACGTTTACCTCTTTATACGCTTTTTTCACTAGTTCAACCGCTTGGATTCAATGCCTGAACACTGGAACTAAAGAATAACCAAACCATGGTTTGAATTAGTTAATTTGAATTGTCTTCCTTCCGTCTTAAACTAACAATCCTACAATCTTTTGGTCTGACAGTCCCTTGAAAATAAAATTATGTGGAGAGTTAACTTGACATTGAAAACATTTTATATTAAAGTACAGCTTGGCTATTATTAATATTTTATGATAGCTATGATAATAAGTGAATTTTAAAAATAGTTTAAGCTAATGCTTAAAGTGAGAAAGGTATAAGTAATACAAAATGTATGGGCGTGAGGTTACAACCATTTGCTTTAGCGTTAATATACTAGTGATTGTTTTTGTCGCTGGTAAAGTGATTGTCAATGATGGACTTCCATCTGTCTTGATAAATCCGAAATGCACAACCCAATATTTCCTACATCACGTAAATCTTTGACAAATATTAATATTTTTTCTTAGTTTTAGTGTTAACTGAAGTAGGGGTCAATATGTCAAAGGTGTCAGGCTCACAAAATTATATATTATAAATAAACGTTCAATTTCACACGTCTTGGTTTTGCATGGTGATAATGCAAAGAACCAGATTTTTGGATTTTTAAGTAGCCCGCACAACACATAATTTCATAGCTGAGGGAACTGCAGGAGTAGAGATTAATCTTCTCTCTCTCTCTCTCTCTGTTGCCTGTTGCCAAACCTTTTAGATTTCGGTTGTTGGGAAGTGAGGGTTTACTTGGAAATCCCTCATTGTAAACAATGTGGCATGGGGAGGTTGGAGGATTCAATTGACAGGCAAAAACATTTCCTATAGGTGTACAGTCTTTTCTAGAAACATTAACTCTTTCCACAATAGTATTTTTTCAAGATTGAAGTTTATTAACATTTTATATTCCCCACGTAGCTATGCTCAAAACTATTTTATGTATAAAGATTTTTTACTCAAAATTAATATAAAACAAATATATAACAACATTGTTACGGTAAATTGAATGTACCTTTCTGCGAATTTCTGTTTGAGTAAAAATGTCCTATTTATCTAAACGCTTCATTTGAATGCACTTATTTCCTTTTTTGATTGGTGTCAGTAACTTTCCCTTAGTTTTGAATTATTATTTAATAGAGTTGATTTTTTAACTCTTTGAAAAGGTCAAAGTTATCATAAGTTAATTAAATTGTTGATTTGGCTTTGCTAGGGCTTCTCAAATACTTTGAATTCAAGCTTCACTTGAGAACTAATTAAGTTAAAAAATACTTTTTTACTAAAACTAAAAGAAAATGAAAGCACGCAATTTTTGTACCGATATTTTCTCACGTGTATTTGGTAAATATTGTAAAATATTAAAAATGTATGTGAAATACCCCAAAAATACTAATTTTATGGTATTACGGTTTTAAACTATGAAATAAATACTATTCATGAAACCAATTATGTTATGTAAAATATCTTTAAAAAACATTAAAAACTAAAATGTTCTCTTTTTTGTGGTAGGGGCTGATATGTTTATTTCCTACGTTAAAGCCACGCTCTATTTTTAAGGTATACAGGGAAATATCATTTTCAACTTCCAGTAAGTTTCTTAACTTAGGTTTGACTTTGATTGCTTAATTTCGCAAAGTAGAATATGAAGTTAATCAGAACTTCACTAAGAAATAAATGCTACCATGCTACACCTCACTTGAAACCTGCTCGTGTCTCACAGAAGGAGAAACCCTGGTCACACCACTAGATTTACTTTGGATTTATTCTTAATTCTAAAAATAGTTAAGTTACTGTTTTATTGTAAACAAGAATTATCCATTTTTAAACAGTGCGAAATTGGTCTTCACTTGTTCAAAAACTATGTTCCAATAAGTAACTCCATTACTCTCTACAGTTTCATGGCCATTCGATTGTATTTATTTAAATATATAGTGAACAAGAAATCTATTACACATTACATAAATTAATGTATGATTAGTGTGTACCATCTTTGACTTATATAAACAAATAAAAAGTATCCTTAAAACATTTCAACTACTCCTTGAAAAAGAAAGAAAGATTGGACGGTATTTTTACAAGGGTACAATTGTTAGGCACACGTAAAAGTTTTTACTATCTATAAACAGTATTTTTATTTGCAATGAAAATGTTTTTTTTTATTCTAGCAACGAGAATTTCAATTTTCTCAACGCCAAGTCTTGAACGTCCTTTTTTTTTACTGCCTGTAGAAGTAAAATGTGTGAGCCAAGCCGTGTTTAAAAAACAGGGAGTGATAGAGGGGGGTGTAAAGGGGGGGAGGAGAAGTTAGAGACCACGGAATGGATCATAAGAAAAGGATTTTGTTTAAAGACAGAATACCTCACTACCTCAAGAAATTCTTTGTGTATAACCACACTCCTCCTTTTTCAAACACACAACACAGACACACACACACACACACACAAGCAAACACACACACACCCATCCACAAGAAAGACTTTTTAAGAGAAAACCTAGAGCTTGCCGTTTTGGCGACCTGAAACAACTATAAAATATTTTACTGGAATGCTGTCTCCACAATAAATAAAATCTAATTTTGAGCAGACGGGAATAGGTTTACACCCAAAAGGTATACATAGTAGTTCCATTAAAAGCTGCGTTTTCGGTCCACATAATCACGTGGTTAGAAAGAGTGGCTGGAAGTTGAGGATACCCTTTTTATAGACCAAGTGGTGCATAAAATAATGTAGTGTTTGCTCAAAGATTAGCTACGGTATAGAAATAATATATCTCTTCACGTTAGGATAGTATAGTCCGCTTTGGTGGCTACATGGTCTAAGGTGATAATCTCGTAATAGAATAGACCAGGGGTTCTTAAACTGGGATCCATGGGATTCAAGAGGTCCGTGAACCGACGACAAAAAATTATATAATTGTAGATCAATGCTTGGATTTAATTATTACGTAAATAACATAAATTTTGAGGAGTATAAACGTCTGCGTAATAAATGTACCCAGGCCATTAGGAAAGCTAAAATGAACTTTTCCTTTTAACTCTCTAATTCTATCCGAGCACCCAAAAAACTATGGAGGGAACTGCTGAGGATGGGAGTGGGACATACACTACCCAAAAGCACTCATATGCACATCAGTCCCAATATACTAAATGAAGAGTTTCTTCACATTCCTAATTTAACTAACAAGATGGCTAACATACAAACAATAAACGACATTTATGCCTCCAATGCAAGTAATAATAATAGTGACTATAAGGATGACAGTACTTTTTACTTTGCCTATTTGACTCATTGTGAGTTATACAAATCAATAATGAGAATAAAATCGAAAGCACAGGGTATAGATAAAATTTCAATATTGCTAATACAAACAATTTTAAGAAATGTTATATCAACAATAACTGACTTATTCAACTTCTCACTCGTGACCGGACAGTATCCTTCACTGTGGAAAGTCGCACTTATTACGCCAGTACCTAAAAAAGAACTAGCAAAACATTTACATGACTTTAGACCTATAAATATACTTCCGTTCCTTTCTAAGGCACTAGCATTCCTAGTGCATCAACAAATTTACCGACACATTAACAGACACAATTTGTTAACTGTCTATGAATCAGGGTTCATACCACCTCATAGTACATGTACCGCGTTGATAAATGTCACAGATGGCATCAGATAAGCGCGAGCTAACACTTATTATATTATTAGATTTTTCAAAAGCTTTCAATACTGTGGATTTTAATATTATATTAGCAAAATAGCAAGTATTGTTTAATTTCTTTCCAGGCAGTATACAGTGTGTGAGATCATATTTTCGTGGTCACTAATAAAGTGTTATGATATACAACACGTGTTCAAAATGGCGCCCAGTTGAGGATGGTGTTCCACAGGGCTCAGTTTTAGGGTCATTCCTTTTTTCTCTATATATGAACGATATTACTTCTTCAATGTCATACTGTAAATATCACATGTATGCAGACGACCTTCAAATATGTTTTTCCACTGACCATTCTTAAAAATATTACAGCCATAGAACGAATAAATATTGACCTAGCTGCAATACAAGCTTGGTCTGAAAAAAAATTTGCTTAAATTGAACCCTGATAAAACTCGAGCCATTCTTATAGGAATAACAGACTACTACTGAATGTGGACCGTTCCCTGCTGACTGACATACGATTAGGAGTAGCCACAGTACCACTGACAACAATGACTAAAAACCTTGGTGTGAGTATTGATGAAAATCTTAATTGGACAGGTCAGGTAGCCTAACTTAGATTTGCAAGAACTTGTATACCTGCTTACATTCGCTGAGAAGGCTAAATAATTTTCTCCCAGAAAATGTGTGAATTTCCCTTGTCCATAGCTTGATAATGCCACACTTTGATAAAAAGGTAAAACCATGATTTTCGGTATAAAAAGTCTTGAGAGAGATTTTTTAAGGTAATTTTAATAAATTAACTCAAATAGCTTAGAAATTACTTGCACTGAATTATTTTGTAAGACAAAAATGTCCATACCGTTTATCAACATACTTCACATCAATCATCAAAGTACAAAGACAACATTGTTTCCAAATTTTCAATTTTCAAGTTAGTGCTCTTATCCGACATAATGTTGGAATATGCCGAGAATGCACGTCCACTGTCAACATTAGACACTGGAATCCATATTGCTGTTATGCTGTTGATAGAAAACTCTTCATGGTCTTCTTTCAGTCCAAACAATATGTCCAAAATGTCAACTTTTTTACTATTGCTTTGCAAAGCTCTCACTTGTGTCTGCAACGCACAGTATCCTCTTTGAAAGTTAATTTCAGAGCAGGATTTTAAAAATGGTATTTTCCGAGCTGATTGGAAGAGATCAGAATTAACTTGTTTTCTCCCAATCGAGCGAGTGTCAAAAAGAGTACCAATGTTTTCAAAAAATGTTTTGGATGGGTCTGACTGATGGAGTGAATTTAGCTTTATAAGACACTGCCATCCTAAAGATTGAAATTGACTTTTGACATTTGCTTGTTTTAGAGTTGGAAGAATTTTCCATTTTTCCTGTGTTTTTTCTTTATAGTTCATGTCAGAAATCGGTTTAAAATTACTTTGTAGCTCTGTCACTTTACCATAAAGCTTATGACTGAAGGCATGGGTAGAACCGTCGAGTATAGTAATTATTTCCACCAATTCAGAACAGTGCTCAATTAGAAATGTTGCTTGGCATTCAATCAACATTAGAGTTACCTTATCATGTGACATATCCTGGAAGTACTTAAGTGCTGCTGTCACCTTCTACAATGTGGAAAAATATTCCTCTAGATCCACAAAATATTCACAGAGGTACACCACTGAACCAAACCAAGAGTTCCATCGCGTTAAAACTGGGTTTGGAAATAGTTTAGCAGACTTTTCACCTTTACTGTATTTTTCATTCAGAAATGCTAGATAATTATGTTTTCTTTCTCGAGTGTTCAGAAATACAGCCTTTGCTTTAGCAACACACTCATTCAGCTCTGGCAGCTCTGCTGACCAATAATTTTGAACCAAATTAAGTTTGTGGTCCCAGCACTATATGTGCAGAAAATCATAGTATAAGAGAACTTTCAAAGCAGTCACACATTTCGTCATGTAACGCACACCATCTTGTAACGATGTCACAAGAACGAATAACGATCGGCTGTATTATACCCAGTATAATGGGACCACACTCACCACCTGGCTTGTTGATCACGGCATACTGGAGTACACGTCACGGCACCTTCTCCTTTCAACTCTCCACCACGGACTAAAGCGAGGTTTGACCCCACGTGCCGCTTTGATTGAAGCCGCGCCCCTAAGAAACAAGTTCGACACTTGACCAGAGTAGTTTCCGGTTCGTGGTCTAGACGTCTCTCAATGCTTCCAGAAGTTCCCAGAGTCACCGTCATCACCACTTGAGCACGGCTTGTCTCCTTTTCTGGTTCGTTCTTTCCCACCCATGTTCCCCCTCTCTGGAGACATGTTTACGTTTGTGTCAACTATATAATGGCTTGTATATTTCACTACGGTACTCATTGTACCACTGGCATACATAAAGGTGAGGGCGCCGATTTAAGCTTAGGTTGGGCTTTATTAGCTCAAAATTCTATTCTGATAAAATTATGGGGGAGGCGGGGGGGTATTTTTTCCAAAATTACTGTTTCGAGTTAGCTTTAAAATAATCTTGTTTTCCAAATGTTTTTTTGTTGGTTTTAGAACGTGGATATGCCACGGATTAATAATGATTAATTTCTTCAGGAACCATGATTTGGATTAGGATTTATTATGTTTGAGGCTCGCTCTTGCCGTTATTTAGTTGCACTGTTCACTAACTTCAGTAATTTTTGGAAAGTTTCTAGGGCGTTGGTACGATAACTTGTATATGCTTAAAAGGTTTTTCATAATATATACACATCTAAATAAAAATTTTCTAGTATGTTTTTTTATACATATGCTTTAACAGTGCTTTGTGGAAATATATATATCCTTTTAATATTAAATTATTTATCTTGTTACTGTGTAATATAGTTTACGTAGAGTATTATCCAGAGTAAATTAAATTTTCATCTATTGTGACCGCATTCATTTTTATATTTATAGTTGGTAACTATTGGTCGATGCTTACCACCTTAATATATAAAAACAAAAAAGAGATTGTATACACATTAATTTTAAATTCACTTGTAGTGAAACATCCTTGTGAATTGTTGAAGATAGGTATTACATACCTTTAATTCAAGGTCTTCTGCCTTATAAGTATGGGTTACTTAGCTGATATTGGTATTTGAAGAAATTAACTAGATATAGAATCTGGGACTTAGAATCTTAACCCTCGATGGTTTTTTTCTTAGGCTATGTATTTATTGTAAATTGGTTGCAGATATTTTTTTAATAAACGTGTGAAATGTTACCTTTTAAGCCAGACGTCAAATTGGTTCAATTTAAGCTATGTTTGTATACTATATGATTTATCGTCATCTCTTTAATAATTTTCTAAAGTTATAGTAAAAAAAACAACTATTTTCTCTGGTGACTCTTTGGCTGTTATTTAAGCTCGCTTCCTGGACTCTTAAGGTGGTCACAATCTGTCACAACACAAACTACATTCTTATAAGGAATCTCATACTTGGTGATGGTGTCCACAAGTGCCCGTGAACATTTTGTTGTTGAAGCGTTCTGAAAAACTTTAACTGCACCAACAAACAAGCTTTGCTTCAAATCAGCAAGTGATGTTTTCAACAAAATAACAAAAACACTGTCCTTTTCTATCAGTTTTCTCATCACAGAGAATTGCAACTTGCTGATTTTTTACATTGTCCTTGATATTATCCTTTTGACTTTGGTTAACTTCTGGAATCCAAACACTTCTTATAGTTTCTGCCTTAGGTAGGTCTCCTCCGCCTAAAACCGAATAGTAGGCATACTAATTTTTGATAGAACAAACTAATATTAGGCAATGTTGGTTGACAAAGTGTGATAAACATCTTGAAAATAACCCAAATCAAACATTTCTATCTCATCTATTTTTTTTTAGAATTTAGTAAATAATCAAAAGTGTTAAAAAATAACCTATTTTGTAATTAGTAAAATACAATCAGAAAATAATTGAAAATAATTGGCACTTATTGGCTTTAGATTTTTAAATAATAAAGGAAATTTTAAAATATCTTCAAAATGGTTACCTTTCAGATATTTATCCATCCAACATTGCATAGAAGGATGATCTAGTTTTTCAATGGGAATATTTACTTCCATAAATGTTTTCGTGGTATCCATAATGAATTCTTTGCGGTCTTCTTTTGAGTTTTTAGAGTTTATAAGAGAATTTTCAAGGGTTGCTTGTTTTGATGATTCAAAAACATTACTTTTTTTCCGTTTATGCAAGGCACTATTAATGCGCTTCAAACACGTGTTATTTCTGAACCAGTCAACGCGCGTGTTGCACAATTTGCAAATCATTATTTTTTTTAACTTTATCAAATATATAAAATCCTTCTTTTCCAAACTCACGCTCTCTTTCAAAAATACTTAAAAATATAGGCATGTTTGAATATTAAATAAATAGAGGAGAGGTAAAAAACAAAATGATCCTACAAAAGCAACGTTAATATCTAACGACCTGATGGAAGTGACGTCATCAGGAAGCCAAAGATATTAGTGTAAAGAGATCTCACTCTAGCTTGGACATGGACTTGTTTTTGGCTTCTAATTCTTTAAATAGTTGCCTTGGGTGCCCAATATGGCCGTTTTAGTAGCCATTTTTAACACTTTTTAAAGCAAGTCTTTGTTTGAGGGAAATAAATTTGCTTTTGAAAGAAAATTATATTGGTTGAGTTTTGTTGTTGTTCAAGTCTTAGAACGGCTGTTGATGTCAGCAATGTTTTATTATTTATTTTATTTTTTATTTAAATGGCCAAATCGTCAATTTCGCGAATATGTTTTATTTCGTTTTATCTCCCGTGAATATTTTCACTCAAAACTGCCACAATGCTGTTTAATTATGTTTCTATGGCCATTTTAATATGCTAAGTATAAGTTCGTAAAAACACAACTCGCAAAGCCTCGCGAAATATCGCTGTCTCTACTGATACATTTTAAACTGTAATTTAATTTTAATAGCTAAAAGACAAACATAATTTAAAATAAAATTTTCTTTTTGTAAGCATTACACTACTATAAAGCCGCGTGGCTGACTCACTCACTGACATCAATGTCTATCCACTTCCAGATGAGTTAGAAACTTGAAATTTGGCAAACTTATAGCTTCTAGTCTAAAACCAACGGGATTATTCCAAAACGTTAAAAAAAAAAAAATTTCAGCCCCCGAAAAAATTCAAAATGTCGAAGCAACTTTAAAGTTGGTGCGGACCTTTCTTTGGAGGTCTCTTGTGGCTAAACGTTAAGACCTATCAAAAAATTGCTCTGGAATTACATTAGCTTACATGCACTTGCAAAGAAAACTCACTGGGGGCCGAACCCCCAAAGAGAAAAGTGAGCTATTTTTCTAAAAGTCCATTAACCCAGCCGGTTAATGTTATAATAGACCTAAGAAAAATTTACAATATCTACATCTCTTCCTGATAATATACATTATTTTATTTATTTGAAGTATTTAACGTACAATTTATGAACTGATTGATTATATTAGCACGTGCATTATAAACTTAAATCTAAAACAGACACATCATCCAGTCCCCAACCTCGATAAAAGTGATAGACCTGCCTTGTTTGTTTGCTGGTAACGGATAGGTTTGGTTTCGAATCCCGGCTGGATGTAATAAGTTTTTTTTAATGATTTTAAGCTCTCCTTGCATGCAAATGCGAATACACTTCAACTGTGTTATTCGTTCCTCAACTCTATTTAATTAGTATGGACATTATCTGATAGCGTGACCCAGTTGTAGGTTGTAAAGCAAAGTATTTTTTAATTGGCGAGTTCTTTTAAAGAAGGTTAAAATATCACTATTACTACGTTTATAGAACTGTTAAAATACAAACCTAATAATAACTTAGATTGCTAATCGTGAACCCCATTATTGTATTTATCTGAATATCTTGGCTTATTTTCTAGTTTTGCGTTAAGCGTAGATCCACACTGCATCGAGGTGACCTGGTGGTCTAGGGGTAAGGTGTCTGACTTCTGTGCTGGGGGTCCGGGGTTCAATCCTCGGTCCCGGCACAGATTTATCTGATTACCAAACCCTTCCTTCACCTCTGACAAGACATCTTGTGAATGTGGGGAATGCCAGGCCTCCACCGTGGTTCGGATTCCACGTTAAACTGTAGGTCCTTCATTTCATCTCACAATCACCCTACCATTACACATTAGCGTAAGTGCGTATAACCCGAACGGGTAGTAAGACGCGGTGCTAATAATAATAATAATAATAATAATAATAATAACCAGCCTACTTTCTTATCAATTTCCTCCATTTTGACAAATACAGAAAGAATGAGATAAGAATATGTTTTATCGTGGTTTGTAAATCTTGCTCCATGATCAAAACCACCTTCACACAAATTTCTTCCATGACACGGAACATTTGTATTATATCGTGTGTTAACACATAATGTCCGATGCAGTGTGCGGTGTTATTAACGATTAATTAAGGGGCAGAGGGATGAGATGAGTAGCGTCCCCATTAACGTACAGGAACGAATTTGCAAGCCGCATGTGTAAAAACATACCCAGTTCATCGAGCTGAAATTTGGGCCCCGTACAATGACAGGTAAATTGCCAAGCAAGTCTTGATGCCTTAGATCCTGTCCCCCCACCGCGAGATAAATATATCAGAGTTTATTACAAGATAGGCTATACTCTATCTACAAAGGAGTGCAGGTGAGTTACAGCTGGCAAAAGCTGCCAGATCTGATGTATCCATTCATCAAACCACATGACCTGGAAACTATGTGTTGAGTTAGTATTATTTTTGAAAGTCAAAACCTTCACAACAAACAATTTGTTTTAGATTATGTTTTTCTTTTAATTATTTTTACATCTTCTGCTAGCTGTCAGCTACCACCACTCCTATTACGAGTTAACTTTAGCTACCAGCACTTTTTACCACACGGTATAAGGTGCCAGGCCTGCAATAGATTAGCTTTAAGTTGAAGTGGACATCAATATTTGGTTTGTAATGATATTGATTAGGATTAATCTAAATTATGTAAAAAGTCATGGATGAAGGTAATTTTTCTTTAAAGTAATATAGGTAGAGTATCCTTTTAAGATTCATCCATGAAGAAACACGAGCTTCTTAGAAATGATCTGAAAAGGATTTCACCCCTAAAATATATTTTTTGTACCATCTTTCTTGTTAAAATATCTACTGCGTTGTTTCTTGTGAAAATAAACAACTTCATAGTATTTGGCAGAAGACGCCATTTCTCTATACCAATAAGAAGCTAGCCTTCACAAAACCTGTCGCCAGGACTCTTTCTATTAGTTAGTTTTTACACTCTTGAATAGGGGAGAGAAATGCAAGGGGTATGTCATGTATAAACCATCGTGCGTATATTGAAGGCATCTCCGGAGCTCCGGGTCTCCTGGACCAAACATCTACACTGAGATCTCACTCACGCACGAGTCAGTCTAACATAGTATAATATAAGTCACATCAATATCACAAGTGTGCAGTGGTATAAAACATTTAATTGAAATATGTGCAAGTAATTTACTGGTGTAATATAAATAAACCGTGTGTGAAATAACAGCCATCAACATTTCTATTTCTTTAATTATATTAATATACCGATTTAATTAGTGCTCGAACACGGGGCTATAGACAGCTGACTAAACGGTATCTTTTCCGTACAGTGATGATAGGCGCTCGATCACGGAGCTTAAAACAACCTATAAAACATCACAGCATTCAAATATCAGGGAATTAATCTGTAGTGAATCAATCGACGCCCAAAGCGGGGTGATTGATCACATAGTTTTTATTATTGACGCCCAAAAGAGAGGCGCGATAACCGATATTATTACAGGTTCTTACCTACAAGCAATGTATGTGGTTTTCCAATATGTTATTTATCAAAGCGATTTTATCTTATTTTCTCTACGTTAGTGCCAGGACACTTAATACTAACAGAAACTTTCTCTTAACTTGCCGATGATATTTCCCGCCCTACCACATCTTACAAGCCTGGGTTATACGCATTTTAATATTTCTAATACCAGTTTCGATGGCCGAATGGTCTAAGGCAGCGGTTCCCAAACTTTCTCGACTCGCGAGACCCTTTCAAAAACATCTGAGTTTCACGAACACTCTGGTAAATATTCATAGACGCACACTTAATTTTATACCTATTTATTATGAAATTTATTTATTATTTGCAATCAAAATGTTTAATACCAACCATAGCTCGATAGGTACTTTGGAATACCTTATCAAATATAATTACATAATATTGAAACTAATTAAGTAAAAGTTCAAATAATTGTACATTTGTTTAAAAAATTAAAACTGAAATTAAATAAGCAAAGTATTGTAGTAACATTTTCTTATCTTTACTGTCACATTATTACCACATTTCACATGTTTTTTAAAGTGTTATGGGTGACCTGGTGGTCTAGGGGTAAGGTGTCAGACTTCTGTGCTGGCGGCCGGTGTTCAATCCCAGTTCCCGGCACAGATTTATCTGATTACCAAACCCTTCCTTCACCTCTGACAAGATATCTTGTGAATGTGGGGAAAGCCAGGCCTCCACCGTGGTTCGGATTCCACGTTAAACTGTAGGTTCTCCATTTCATCTCACAATCACCCTACCATTACACATTAGCGTAAGTGCGTATAACCCGAACGGGTAGTAAGACGCGGTGCTAGTAATAATAATAATAATTATTTAAAGTTTTAGTGGAAATTTATGCTTTGACATAACTGAAATAGCCTACTTTAATCACAGAATTCTATGCCGATTTAAGTTTGAAATTTTTTTTAACAAGTTTTAACAGTTACTCACTTCTTCACGTGACTTAGTGAGAAGGATGCTCTTGCTTTTTATGGAACAGAGCTTTAAACTCAGCAACCACAGACGATAAATGAAGTCTCAAGCCACGTTCAGCATTGAGCCTTTTTCTGTATTAATTTTTTTCAAATAGGCAAATGAAGTAAATCTTCTCGCTCAAACTCGTAGAATATATGATAACAAAGATTTAATAGCTTTATTATCTAACAATGAGAAATCCTCCTTTAAACTCAATCAGAAACCAATTAATGACAAAGATTTATAGCTTTTCTTTAGTTCAAAATCAGTGGAAATTTCAACCAGCTGATCTTTTCCACTCACACTAAATGTGGAGGATTTCAAAACTGCTGTCTTTTACAGAGGATTGCGAATCCCTTTTTTATTATTGGACATGGCTGGGAAATATTCTCTGAAGGTTTTTCCAAGTCCCTTCAAGTGTTTTATAACCTTGTTCTTTACATTTTCGTCCAAAGAATGCTGATTTTATACCATGAACTCGTGAAGGGTATCAAAACACTCCATTTTATTGCTAATTAAACACGTTTCCCAAAGCTTTTTTTTTTAAATGAACGACTCGATACTGTCTTGCACAGTCAAAACGTTAATATTTGACCACTGAAGAGATAGGTTTAAGCCGTTCATTTAAAAAAAAATGTCTGCCAAATACACCAAAGCCTGGAGCCACATTTGATCTTGCATGCACTTTACTTGGTAAAAGGGATGGTTGGTAAGAAAAACAAAAACTTAGTGTTTAAGTTCAAAAAATATTGTAAGAATTCTACCTCGAGATAACCACCAGACTTCAATGTAAATATTTCCCCTTCCCTCAGAAAGTGCTGCAAAAATCCGCCATTAAAGAAATATTTTGGCGAACCCCTTGGAAGATTTCGCGGACCCCTAGGGTGCTCGTGAACCACAGTTTTGGAACCATTGGTATAAGGCAACACTCTCGTAATATATTATACTGCTGATAACAGAAAGATTGGGGTTAGAATCCCGCTCGAGTCTACTTGGGGTGGTTTTTACTAAATGTTCCCCACTATTATTTCATGGAAATACGGATACACCTCCTCTAAATTCAACATTCCTCGACCCTAACACATTGGGGTAATTAGTACAGAGGTGAACAGCCCGAAACAGGAGTAAGACACGGTGAAAGAAATGGACAAAAATCACACGCTAATTATTATTATTATTATTATTATTAGTACCGAGTCTTACTACCCGTTCGGGTTATATGTACTCACGCTAATGTGTAATGGTAGGGTGATTGTGAGATGAAATGAAGGACCTACAGTTTAACGTGGAATCCGAACCACGGTGG